>JAASAO010001562.1:0-163077 GCA_017311375.1 Mytilus coruscus
TTATGAAATAGTAGTATTTTCCTGTTTTCATTATTTATTACCCAAAAAAAAAGATTTCTTTTGTCGAAATTAGGAAATTTTGATAAAAACTCTGATAGTTTTAAATTGCTCACCGAGATATAATTCTATTATGACGCATGATATCTCGTATGTGTATTGAAATTAAGCCTTTTTAATTTTGGTAAATTGACATAATTGTATCGTCGCCATTGTTTATTTTCTGTATGGATGAACAGCAAAAGCCCTTTAAGTAATTTGTGATTAGTTTTACGATTGTTATTAAGTAAATGTAATCAAACTGGCAGTTGTTTTGAATATGTGCCTAAGCCTAGGGTGTTGCTTTAAAAGCAGCAAAACAGACCACTGTTGAGTACAATAAAAGTTTACTCTAGAATATTGTTTTATTATATATCAACATGATTAACAAATTTGTATAATTATGATAATGTGAAATTATGAACATTGTTCATATAAAAAGTCCGCATCTTCGTCACGCGTTTTCACACGCTTTTGACATGTTATGTCATGTCATGACATGATTTCTCATTGTCAGAGGTTGGCAAGTATGCATAACCTCGATTTTGAATGTATCTGTGTCTTGTTCTATTTTTCATTTTTTTATCGACATATAACATGGCCACGGTATATTAAATTCATTAACAAAATACGTCATTTTGATATATTTTTCTGTATCAATTCTCTTAAATTCGATAGAACTTTCAATACTTATAGTCTAATAATTACCACTTTTTATTTCGAAATAATAAAAGTGGGCAAAGCAGAAACTATTATAAAGTCAACCTTTCTATTATGTCGATCCATTTATATACTGTGTACAACATCGGTCGAACGGAGGTTTGGAGTTTGCCTTTCAAAGTGCAATTGACAACAGAAAACATTAAATTAAAATATTTTTTTCTTAGATTGTTTTATCATTTTTCAATCTTATCTGCTAGGGAAAAATTAACTGAGACGAAAATTGGAATTTTTATGAATTTTTTAAAGCATAAACCCATAGTCCAAAATACAATAATCACAATAGACATGATAGAAACATAGGGAATAAGAAATAAAATATGAATGCTATTTTCAAAAGGCCATTGACAACAGTAAACACTGACTTAAAGTTTATTTTTTTTAAGAATCATATTTGGAAATCCTTCTAGAAGTTCACTTGCTATGGAAAAATTTTAGCACATTTAAGGTAAAAAAGATATATCAAAAATTATAACAGGTTATAAGTTTTCCCCGTTTACAATAATGGTAACTATTTATAAGATTTATCGATGACACAGCATGTGTACTGATAAGGCCGTTCAGATAAAATGTCCTTCATTCTTGTGTATGCAATAAAAAAGATCATGTAAGACTAGGAAATCGGGATGGGAAGATTTATAAAACAAATTTTGGCTCTAGGTCATCATAAGTGTTTAAAGGTACATGTAATGTAATGTCTCTCATAATTCTTAATAGAATGGTACTTGTATTTTATATTTATTTCGTATATGATCCGACACCTTGTTGACCTTAAAGCCGATGTCCGTCAGAGTTTTTTTACCTCCGGGCAGTTTTCTTTTTTGTTTTCGCCAAACAAGTTAACATGAAACTGGTTATTTGAGGAGCCAGTCACGACAAATATGTAACACGCGCCACGATTGGCCGTAAATTAACAACTGAAGTAATTTATTTTTAGGCATTGGAATTCTGAAGCAAACAAAATAGATTTATCACAGGAGGTTTCTCTGCTGTCGTAGTTGATCGTTGCTGGCCTGGTCTGATTAGATTAAATTTACATCGGCCATTTCGTCACAAGTAACCAAAAATAATCGGTCACAATCTAAGCTTTGACAAAAATTCGTAAGGGTTCCGCGGAACCCAGTGTCTCGCCTACTTTTTCTGTCAATCGTAAGCTCAACAAAATGAGGAAGTAAATCAATAAAATATTCCTCTTGATACTATCTTTTGATTGTAAGAAGCTTCTGTCCAAGTTTGGAAAAAAATCCAGGATAGTTTATGAATCTAATAAATGTTTAAAAACTTTAACTGCAGACTGAATGTAATGTTAACTGGAAGAAAACAAAATTTCCTTCTAGATACTAGCATTTGATCATAAACAAGCTTCTGTCCAAGTTTGGTACAAATCCAAAATAGTATAAGAAAGTTATTAAAATTATAAAAGTTTAACCACAGAGTGAATGTGTTGTTTCCTGGCAGAAAATCTAAGTCCATTTAAAATTAAAATACAGAAAAAATGGATTTATTTTTTTACAAAATTTCTTTCTAGATACTTGCTTTTAATCATAAACAAGCTTCTGTCCAAGTTTGGTACAACCAAAATAGTATAAGAAAGTTATTAAAATTTTAAAACTTTAACCACAGAGTGAATGTGTTGTTTCCTGGCAGAAAATCTAAGTCCATTTAAAGGTAAAATAAGGAAAAATGGATTTATTTTTTACAAAATTTTCTTCTGGATACTATCTTATGATCATAAACAAGCTTCTGTCCAAGTTTGGTACAAACCCAGGATAGTTTAAGAAAGTCATTAAAATTTTAAAACTTTAACCACAGAGTGAATGTAATATTTTCCGGCAGAAAACTAAGTCCATTTATAAGTAAAATACGGAAAAATGGAATTTTATTTTCACAAAATTTACTTCTGGATACTATCTTATGATCATAAACAAGCTTCTTTCCAAGTTTGGTAGAAATCCAGGATAGTTTAAGAAAGTTATTAAAATCTCAAAAACTTTAACCACAGAGTGAATATTTGAGGACGCCGCCGCCGCCGACGACGACGACGCCGACGGAATGTAGGATCGCTATGTCTCGCTTTTCGACTAAAGTCGAAGGCTCGACAAAAAGTATCAGTCATTTTGATTTATTACGGTCAATGGCAGATGACTGATGGCAATCTGAAACCCTGATCAACAATAAAAGCGTTGTTCTTTTGCTTTGTATTTAAATCATGCATATTTATGAGGTCATAGATTTACAACCTACATGTATGACATTAATGACCTGGAAATACAAATACATTTTAAAGAAACAATTTCTTTTTCTCTATAGATACTGCATCATTTATAGAATACAATTCCTGTAAGGGGTCATCTGACTATTCAGTCTAAGTTGATGATTTGTAGATCTTATTTTGGTTGTTTTCACTATGAAATCAACAAATTATTGACATTTCAGGGCAATAACTCGAAAAATGATGAACAATTTTCTAAAAATTCCACAGAAGATAAACCGAGACCTCCAAATCATGCAAATTGTCAAATTTGCTTTAACTGCTTTAGTTTTTTAAGATATAAACCAAAAACTTTGAAAATTTACTAAAAATTGTCATTTCAGAGGCAAAAACTCCAAAATGTGTAGTCAAATTTTTTGAAAATTTTGCAGGAGATGGGAAGATTTGCTCTATCTGCTTTAGTTTTTGAAATACAAGCCAAAAACTGCATATTATCCCTATGTTCAATTTTTAGCATCATCAGCCATGTTTGTTAATGGATCAAATCAACAGATACAATTTTAAACTACAAATGTAGATGCCCTTAGGAACATTCAGGTAAATTTTGATAACATTTAGCCCAGTAGTTTCAGGTGAGAAGATTTTTTAAGTTTTTGACGGCAGACAAGATGATGGCGGAGAAGGTCCCTAAGTGCATGAAGTGATGGCAAAATTATTCGTGCAGTTCCTTTACCGGAAATCTTTAATAATAATAATAATAATAATAATTCTTTATTTAAAGAGGGTTACACACTTATGTTTGAAACATTGAATAAAATAGTTTCCCTTTTTGACACAAAAACAAAATATTACATAAACGCAGATTCAGTGAGGCCTAAACAAAAAATTGTTTGGTTCGGGTAACATGTCCAAAAAATTTAGGTGGGGTAGGTAGGCATTTTTATTTTTAATTTTTTAGCAAGTATTACAACATTAATAGTACTCTAGGATGACCCTATGACAACAGTTATCACACAATGCTAAAAAAAATTAAGGTCAGCAGTTTTTTTAGGTAGGGTTGGGTTACCCTAACCTAACAATTTTTTTTTAGGCCTGACAATTGATTCATAATCATCATGATTATGACTGGAACATCAGTATGTGCTTTTGGGTGCATGTCCAACGTAACAATAACTATACAGTATTATATGTCACCGACACTGGTTTCAAGGTAATTGTAGCAGTGCCATTGATACTCTGCAATTTGTGAACTGTCTCTGTACCGTCCGTCATGTGGAAGATCCTATTGGGTAGTTAATGATATACTAGTTAGAGGCAGATTTGGGGGAGGGGAGCCCATGGGGTCCGCCCTCCCTCTCCCCCTTTTGTGGGAAAAACTTGGTTATTTAGGGAATCACTGGAGCATGACTGGAAGCGGGCCCCCTCTTAGGCAGTCAGTGGATCCGCTACTGCTTGTAAACTATGGCTATTTAGTATTACATTATGTTACTGTTGTTTGGAACTAGGACCACCACTGCACCAGCTGGGACCTACATTTCAACTTGCACGTCTTATTAATTTATTTTAACAAACTTCTTTGTGTATTCACAACATATTGGATATATCTTTGAGTATGTTTGACAAAAACCGTCTATTCTTACCATTTCTTTCACAATCGTTACAGGAAACATACTTTGACAGGCGGCGGGAAACTAATATCTACACTATAGGCATTAATAGACAACTCGTTTCAGGACTTGTTTCCGGAAATTTTCTGATAGGATTTTTTTAAAGTAAGACAGGTTGCAGTCGTCCTGGTTGATCCAGGGGTACGTAGAGGGCATACGCTACAATTTGATATTCAAAACAGTTTCTCATTGTTCTCACGATTTATATGATTATAAAAACGTTAAAAAAAATTCCACTCTAAATATGTAAGAGATAAATTAGTCCTGGTAAAAAGTGTCCGGGCGGACAAATAATTATATTACTAGCATGTATTCAGGGGCGTAGCTAGAGTAATAGTTAAGTTTAGGCATCTTCGCCGAGTGGAGCGAGGCGAAAAAATTTTGGACCTTATTTAACAGAAAATAATTTTCGATGTGTATGCAACTGCGTTTTTGCGTACGTGTTCCCAATATGACCTTTTGCAAAAAAAAATGCAATTACCTTCAAAAAAACATTTCTACCCAAATTGAAAGTCTGCCACTCAGAAGGCATACATTTGTAGGTCACTCTTTTAGTGTATATGTTAGCGGCAATAAGTAAAATTAGGCATTATAAGTTTAAATCCTAGTCAATAAGCTATAACTCCTAGGCATTAAGTTATTGCCTGAATTTTTCAGTCATTAAGCTTATTTCCTGAAATCAGATGATGATTATTCAACCTATTGCCAAACATTATTTCAGGCAATAAGTGAACTTTGGGATTTTTGCTTTATCTTTCATGTAAATGTACATTCAGTGAAATATTCTTGATGTAAAGTGTTTTTTTTTTTTTTTGTATTATATTCCAAATATTAATATATATTAATTTAACAAATCTTCAAATTTTAGTATTACTTGTATTTCTTTGTGGTATTACAAAATTGATTTTCAAACAAGTGATTGTATCTAATAAAAGAGGGGATTAATGATTATATTTGAAAATGATTTAAAGAAAATACGCACTTCACTGGTTGAGCTGGTTTTGGTCTGGTGAAAATAGACAAATGTAGATATGAATTTTACTCACATCATCTTTCCATTGATTTTATTGGATTTGTAAAACAATATTGTTAAACCCCAGGCAATCTTGTCTTTCTTACTCCATATAAATAAGAAGATGTGGTATGATCGAGTGCCAATGAGACAACTCTCCATCCAAGTCACAATGTACAAAAAGTTAACAATTATAGGTGAAAGTACGGCCTTCAACACGGAGCATTGGCTCACACCGAACAGCAAGCTATAAAGGGCCCAATATGACTAGTGTAAAACAATTCAAACAGGAAAACATGGAAAACAAACGGTCTAATCTATATAAAAAAACGAGAAACGAAAAACACCTATGAACCACACCAACAAACGACAAGCACTGAACAACCGGCTCATTATCTGTATTTTTAGCATTGAAGTGACATGTCTACTGAAGAAAAGGAGAAGAGCCAGGGCCCTGTAAAGGTGTTTTTAAACTTCAATTATTAAAGAAATCTAATGTGTATGTATTTCTAATTATTTCAATTATTAAAGAAATCTAATGTATGTATTTCTAAATTTTTCAGGATTTAAGAATAATGCCTAACATCATTTAGGGAATAGACTTACTGCCTAGGTGTTAGCTTATTGCCTATAGGATTTAAGCTTAAAGCCTAATTTCACTTATTGCCGCTAACATATATATATATTATACCAATGACCGCTAGTAAAGTTTGACAAATGTCGTCAGAATAAATTGCCAAGTTCGATAACTAGTGTAAGACAAGTAATTAGCCAGTTGGAGGTACGGGGTGTAATTAACACAACGCCCGAAACAGAGATGCATCATACTCTTTTAAGTCGGTCGCGTTTCCATTCCTTTTAAATATACAATTCCTTGCTTACATGTATACCCGACATTAAATAAATCTTTTAAAATTATTTAATATTAATTATTTTTGACAGGTATATGTGTAGAATGTGGCGGGGTTAAACAAGTTTTGTATACGTTAAATAAACTACACGAATTCACACATAGTTATCTATTGGACATCAGCAATGGACAAATGATTGAAGACGTAAAAGGCCCTAGACATTCTTCAAATTTTATTTTTTTTATCATGATAATGGTTGTTTGAGAAAGATGTGCAACTAAACGGATTTCCTAAAGAAAATAACAAGTAGAGTTTAGCAGCACATTAATTGAGAATTTTTTTTTTCATTTTGATCAACGCATATTCATATTTTGTGTGCAGGTCAGATTCTGTGACCAGTTTAATGAAATATGTTTAATTAATATTTACATTGTTTAGAAAAAAAATGCCCATCATATTGAAAACTAGCTAGCGCCTGTCTTCTGTGCAGAATGTTAAAGTGTTAGATCGGGAACCTCTAATTGGCAAATTTATGTATAGGCACGTGCCTAGTCGAGCCTTAGTAGCTACGCCTAGTACAAAAGTCCATGGTTACAGAATTTACTAGTATATTTAGTCCAATGTCCATGATGTCAGTAATGTATGTCTCCAGACTAATTTTCCTAGGAATTTATGTCCATGTCCATAGATAAAATGTCCATGTCCTTTGTTTTACGAGGGCGTAAAATGGGGGTATCTGCACGGAAGAATATGAATAAAATTGCCATTTTACGATGAACGAACACTAAAAATATCTTGCACGTTGATCTTTTACCGATTTCACGAAACACGGGAATAACGAACCTTTTCACGGCTGCACGTGAAATAAAAATGGCAAAACACGTTGCACGAAAATAACCCTTTACCACCGTCTTTGACTAGGAACATGTTTAATAAAAGAACTCATTTACATGTAAACAATGGAATTTTTAATTCTTTTGTTTTAATGTTGTTTTACAGTTGTGCATTAATCATTTATTAAAATTTATGTGCCCAGACTAATTTTCCTAGGAACTCATGTCCAGGTCATTAATATTCCTAGGTAAAAACGTCCATGTCGTTTATTTTTATGGGAAATTTTGTAATGAAAGAAATAATTTACATGTAAACAATGGAAGTTTTAATTCTTATATGTTTTTAAATTGTTTAACAGTTGTGCATTAATACTTCACTATTTTATTAAAATATGCATATTTTTTTTTAATAATTAAACTGACTTATTTTCCTAGGAAAATTGATATCACAGACTTTTATGATGTACATAATTAAAATTGTTACTTTCTCAATTTGAATATTGATTAATTTTAAAGATTGTCTTGAGAAATAAAATTTTAAAGGGACCTTTTCATATAAAAAATGAGAATACGGATATATAAAACTTTTCCTAGGAAAATAAGTGTCAGACATATTTTACTAGCTATGGACTTATTTTCCTAGGAAAATTTATCCAGGGACTTGCATTCCTAGTAAAATTATGGTCACGGACTTGATTACCTAGGAAGAAAAGTATGGCGGACAAATTTTACTACCGGACTGAATTTACTGTTACAAAATACACCTTATAAATGAGCCTCCTCATGGGGCTTTTGATTATGTGATTCATATTGCGGCAAAAAAATTGTGATTATGTGATTACTTGGACACCCCCAAGAGGGGCCTCCCTTATCGCTTTTTGTTCGTCATTACTGGACATCACATAGCCTTTGATTCTCGAAAAAAAATTGATGTCAATGTAGAAAATGTCTGACGCCACAAAGGAAAAGTGATTGTTGTATTACGTCAATAGTTCAAGTGTCGCAGATTCCTGGACCCGCCCTGAATCTTGTATATTGACTGCTCCATAGTCTTATATGGTAAACAAAAATTCTGCATAGAAACAATTTCGTAATGGGTCATTCCATTTAATATATGAACAGCCGGGGGGATTATACCTTGTCAAAGACCCCTTAAGAAAAAAATCAGGCAAATTTCAATCTCTCACGTGCTTTGTTTTAAACCCTCAGATGCCAAGTTGTGCCAGCATTTCCTCAATTTTACATATTAAGACAACAAAAGACCCATCAGAAACAAAATGGGCACCCTTCAGATATATTTTGAGCAAATCGGGCCAAAGAAATGGCTTTTGATATCCCTCAGAAAAAAACATCTACCCTTTAAAGATATTAAATGACTCTGAATTGTCCAATGTACTAGTACTAAATGTGATCATGTGAACAGTTTTCTTGAAAGAAAACAAAAAGTTGCATTCAAAACATTATTTGCTTTGCAGTATGAAGATCACATAGAAAAATGAAGAAAAATCTGACATTTGGTCGTCAATCGGCAATACTTATACAAATAAATTATCAGTGACCGCTGTCGACAATAAACTAGCAATTGATAGTAATATAAATCGTAAACAAACGTTGTTTGTAGTAAATTTATGGACGTATAACACAGAAAAACACAAAAAAATAATTACAATTAAAAGAAAACAAAAATAAGGGATTTTGAAATAAGCAGGAGGGCAAAAAAAAATGTCCTGTCTATAAGTTCAATGACACTCCGGAAGGTTTACTAAGCATTTTATGTCATGTCAATGTTAATTGTTTACTTTTTAAATATATTTTTTAATAAACAATGTTTAACTATACCTCAGAAAAGACGAATGATTTGTGCCTAAAGTTTTAATTGTTGTTTTAGTGTAGGTGTTGTCATGCAGAGGAAATAAATCAATAAAGAGAGGCGAAAGATACCAGAGGTACATTCAAACTGATAATCCGAAAACAAACTGACAACGCCATGGCTAAAAAGTAAAGACCAACAGACAAATAATAGTACACAAAACCCAACATAGAAAACTAAATACTGAGCAACACGAACTCAATAAAAACTGAGGTTGATCTCAGGTGCTCCGGAAGGGTAAACAGATCCTACTCCACATTTGGCACCCGTCGTGTAGCTCATGTTAGTACAAATCCGGTAATAAGTCTAATTCGGTAGGTCACATTCAGGAAAATAATTTATGTCTAGGCCACCTGACTGGATCATTCAAATGGTATAATCAATGGTACATTTGTGTGTACAGTGAATAAGGAAGTTATATGGAACGCCCCAGCTGTCTTATGTGGAACTCTGATATAACTTTATGTTGTTTTATTATTACTTGATGATATTTCGATATTAAACGATATGGTTTCGTATTGACTTGATATAGTTTTGTCATTACTCAATATGGTTTTGTCATTACTCGATGTGGTTTCACCATTATTTAATGTGGTTGTGTCATTAGTCAATGTGGTTTTAACATTACTTGATGTGAATGTGACTTAACGTTATGTAGTTGTTTCATTACATGATGTGGTTTTGTTATTTCGTAATGATGATTTGCCTATTCTTTATATGGTTTTAACATTACGTAATGATATTTCAAAATTTGACGATTTTACACTACATGATGTGTTTGTTTCATTATTTGATGTGGTACTGTCATTCTTTGATGTGGTTATCCCATTACTTGATGAAGTGAAACCACGTGACCAATTAGGAAAAAAATATGTTCTATTTTTAAACAGATTTCAATATATCATTTTGTTTAATGGGCTTTGGATGGGTATCGCTATCCATTGAGTTAAAGTTCAAATTAAAGTTCGAGTGGTTGTTCAGAGTTATTTAGCATGAAAAAGGTAACCGGCACGCCAGACAATAATAAGAAAAAAAGTATTAAAAAGTTTACAGTATTTCTTACATAATTGGGATATCCCCAAACCACTTTGTCTTGTTGTTTTTATCCTAAGTTCTCAAACGGAAGCAGTATTTTTGTAATAAATTTGTAAAATATTCCACGGAACCCTATGTCTCGCCTGATATTGCTGCTGTAAGTGTAAAAGCGTCATGTTGATCGGCTGTACATTTATCTATACATTTATCGGTAAAAAAAAAAAAAAAAATGTTTTTCTGTAGATGCTTTTTCTTGAAATTGAGGAATAACTCCTATACTCCTATACAAGTTTTAAAACACTTCATGGAGGTTTACAAATTTATCATGTCAAAACAGTTTAATTCAGTTTTATTTAACTAAAACAAAACTGTATGGTTTTCAACAATAAGCAAAACCCATATCCTATAGTAAGCTATAAAAGGTCCCGAAATGAAAAATGTAAAAAACTAGAAACCTAACGATCTATAGATAGATAGATAGATAGATGGATAGATACTTTATTCTCTAAAAACTAATTACAAGTTTACAGAGAAACATACAATATAAATACAGATACAATAGTTGAGGTAAACAAATACAGTATGATATTCTAAAAGTACAAAATTATAATGGCATACGTGTTTAGTAACATGTATAATGAAAGGTTTAACTCAATAAAAATAAAAAAAAAAAAAAAAAATGGAGATGGAGACGCCGACGCCACTATCGACGACGAAATATAGGTTTGTTGGGTCTCACTGCCGCTACATTGATGTCGCAGGCGCGACACAAATCAAACGACTTGAACTTTAATGTTAACAAATGAAGCACTTCAAATCAACTCACACTAAAGTTACAGGAAACGGGGAGGGGCTCGGACTTAGCGACAAAGCATCAATACTATAAAATAAGAATTCTCCGAATTTTTTAGCGTAAATGATCATTTGAACTAATACAAATATCAATCTTTTATTTGTAATCAATTGAATTCCTGATCTACCTCGCGCTAATTGAAAAATAAATTTTTGGAATATCTGTTTCACATGTGACGACGGACATGTTCCAGTGGTCGTAACCATAATACCGTCATCTTTTTCTTGAATGTGAACTACCAAATAAAACCAAATCACTGGGTTTGTACTTTCTCGAATAACACGACGGGTGCCTTCCTGGAGCATCCGAGATCACCCTGATGGATTTATATTACCCAGTCATACGGATCTATTGAGTCAGCCAAATGAAACTGTTTTGTATGCCACCGCAACTGAAAGTTGTGGGGGCATATTGTTTTACCCTGTCCGTCCGGCCGTCCGTCTGTCCGTCCCATTATGGGTATATAGTTATTCCACATAACTCCTCCTACAGTTTGAATCCTAGGAAGTTTTCTTTACTGTCTGTTTGTACATATATTGAAGGTGTGCATGTGGTCAGGGTTTAATGTTTATTAATATTTGCTCTTTTGGGAGATAGTTGAACTTTGTAATTTTTTGGGAAATTTACTTGCATAAGAAGAGCGTTTCCAGATAACTCCTCCTACAGTTTGAATGCTGGGAAGTTTTCGCTCTGCTGGCTGTTTGTACATATATTAAAGGTATGCATGTGGTCAGGGTTTCTATTTTTATTATCTTTTGCACTTTTGGGAGATAATTGAACTTTTTTTTGGTCATTTTTGGGGTATAAGCGGTTAAATGAGTTGAGTGCGGGGCATCACTTTGTCTAGTTTACATTTTTTTTGTCGTGTTGTGCTGTTACACAAGTGTAACAGTCCGATGTAAGGTTAGGATTTAGCGCTCCCATACATGTTAAACTCCGCCACGTGCACTTTCTTTATGTACCTGCCCCAAGTCAGGAGCACGAAGTTCAATTGTTGTCGTTGTATAAATGTATGTCATCTTTTTTTTTGTAGATTGTTTAAATATAAATAAGACCGTTTGTTTTTTCGTTTGAATTTTTTCACATGATGCATGGTGGCCTTTTATAGCTGACTATATGGTGTGTTGAAGGCTGTACGGTTGCCTATATATGATTTCTTACATCCACTGCATTTAAACTCTGGTGGATGGTTGTCTCATGGTCAATCACACCACATCTAACTTTATTTCAACTTCTATGTTGCGTTTTGTATACTGTAACATTGTTTATCTTTTGTACGCATACCCCAGAGCCCTCTTTTCGGAATCCCGAGCAAAAGTCCTTGTTCCGCGATAGAAAATTTAATTACGAACTCATATAAGATAGCACGAATTTCAACTCAAAATCTTAATTAATCTAAATGAGACTTAAATTCGAATCTTACTCAAACTCAAAAAGTGACTCAAATTTAATGGTGTAACGAGAACTCTACCTTTAAATGTGACTCAAACTTGAAGTCCAATTCGAAACTCAATGCTAACTAAAACTTTAATTCTAATAATGACTTGAATTCGGAATCGGAGACTAACTCAAAGTTCTACTCAAACAGTAACCTAACTTTAATTTGAACTCTAATTCGATGGATGGCCACACTCATCCAAGGCACATACAACATGGAAATCTATCTGAAAATAGAACAGGTTTTTCCGAATTGGTCACGTGATTTTACCTCATCAAGTAATGGGATAACCACATCAAAGAATGACAGGACCACATCAAATAATGAAACAAACACATCATGTATTGTAAAATCGTCAAATTTTGAAACATCATTACGTAATGTCAAAACCATATAAAGAATAGGCAAATCATCATTACAAAATAACAAAACCACATCATGTAATGAAACAACTACATAACGTTAAGTCACATTCACATCAAGTAATGTTAAAACCACATTGACTAATGACACAACCACATTAAATAATGGTGAAACCACATCGAGTAATGACAAACCATAATGAGTAATGACAAAACTATATCAAGTCAATACGAAACCATATCGTGTAATATCGAAATATCATTAAGTAATGACTATTCCATATTGAGTTATATCAAAACATCATTACGTAATGTCAAAACCATATTAAGTAAAGACAAAATATCATCAAGTAATAATAAAACAACATAAAGTAATATCAGAGTTCCACATAAGACAGCTGAGGCGTTCCATAAAGTTATGTTTAATTCTTTGTTAGATGGGCCTTTAAATAGATTTACCTTTGTAAGCTACCTATTGAAAGAGCACTGATAGCTATCACTAGTTAATCAAATCATTTACGGGCGATACACAAAGACGATTGAAAAACCTGTAAGACTTGTTTATAAGTTTATTTTAAACTAATACATATGTGCATCTTACAAGGCTTAGCAAGTTTGTATTATGAAGTCCAGCTTTTCTATTTGGTTTACTATGAATTGAATTAAATAACTTGGTAAAATAGTTACTTGAAAAGTTGTCTTCTTACATTTCAGAATGAGGTCCTCAAAGGGGACATATATACGTGTAACACATGATATCTTTCACCAGTGGCAGATCCAGGACTTTCATAAAGGGAGGAAGATACGGAAGAGTAGATTAAGAAAGCAGGCTGTCAAAAATTAAAAAAAATTAAAAGAACTAAAAACACATTGTTCAACATAAGATGCATCCCTGATACGCCCATGTTCACGAAAATCTACAATATTATTTTCTTCTCCTAAAGGTCATTTAATGCAACACACAAATATAGATTTTACGATACTTATATTACTGTCTGAATAATGAAAAGTAAAATAACAAAAATGCCGAACTCCATGGAAAATTCAAATCGTAAAGTCCCTTATCAAATGGCAAAATCAAAAGCTCAAACACATCAAACAAACGGAAAACAACTCTCATATTATATATATATTTATATTCAACAGAACTAACTAAAATTACCTTTAAAAGTAGTCCTCTTGGTTAAAAGAATTTCCATTTTCGTTTCCTTTATAAACATTACCGATTGTCGACAAGCCATTTCTACATACGGGTATCTAGTATGTAATACAATACCCTTCAATGCAATGCAATATATGTTTATTGAACCGATAACAAAAGATCAACTTTAATAGAGATTTGTACGAAAAGTATTAGCGCCATGCAAACTTTTTATGCTTCTTCCTATGTTAGCTTTTACTTATAACGCGAACCTTTACGAAATAACGCAAACATTTGAGTCATCTTATTTTTATTTAGATTTCGAGGGAAGCAGTTGTTAAAAATGGAGGAAGCAATGGCAGGAAGCCGCGTGCATTATTTTGTATCACTCTTTATAATTATTACAAAGTGAAGTTCTAGAGTGTTAAGCACAAAATCATGGCATAATAATGAGACACCAAAGAAAATTGGATAAATTGAAGTTGTATCGAAAAAAAAATTAAAACCTAACTGTTAATGAGGATCTGGATGGGGTCCATCCTTTCTGTATTCTTTAATTTCTTATGATGTTTCTCTATTCTTTATGTTTTGTCAATTATTCTCTATTCTTTTTATGTTTTGTCAATTATTCTCTATTCTTTTTATGTTTTGTCAATTATTCTCTATTCTTTTATGTTTTGTCAATTATTCTCTATTCTTTTCATGTTTTGTCAATTATTCTCTATTCTTTTTATGTTTTGTCAATTATTCTCTATTCTTTTATGTTTTGTCAATTTTCTCTATTCTTTTATGTTTTGTCAATTATTCTCTATTCTTTTTATGTTTTAGCAACCCGTTATTCTCTGTTCTTTATGTTTTAGCTTTCCATTATTCTCTGTTCTTTATGTTTTAGCTTTCCATTATTCTCTGTTCTTTATGGTTTAGCACCCCATTATTCTCCGTTCTTCATGTTTTAGCAACCCATTATTTTCTGTTCTTTATGTTTTAGCTTTCCATTATTCTCTGTTCTTTATGTTATAGCTTTCCATTATTCTCTGTTCTTTATGTTTTAGCTTTCCATTATTCCCTGTTCTTTATGTTTTAGAACCCCATTATTCTCTGTTCTTTATGTTTCAGTTTTCCATTATTCTCTATTCTTTAAGTTTTAGCTCTCCATTATTCTCTGTTCTTTATGTTTAAGCAACCCATTATTCTCTGTTCGTTATGTTTTAGCAACCCATTATTCTCTGTTCGTTATGTTTTAGCAACCCATTATTCTCTATTTTTTATGTTTTAGCTTTCCATTATTCCCTGTTCTTTATGTTTTAGCAACCCATTATTCTCTATTCTTTATGTTTTAGCACCCCATTATTCTTTATTCTTATGGCTTAGCACCCTATTATTCTCTGTTTTTATGGTTTAGCACCCCATTATTCTCTGTTCTTTATGGATTAGCAACCCATTATTCTCTATTCTTTATGTTTTAGCAACCCATTGATCTCTGTTCTTTTATGTTTTAGCACCCTATTATTCTCTGTTCTTTATGTTTTAGCAACCCATTATTATTCTGTATTCTTTATGTTTTAGCACCCTATTATTCTCCGTTCTTTATGTTTTAGCACCCCATTATTCTCTTATCTTTATGTTTTAGCACCCTATTATTCTCTGATCTTTTTGGTTTAGCAACCCATTATTCTCTACTCTTTATGGGTTGGCAACCCATTATTCTCTATTCTTTATGTTTTAGCAACCCATTATTAACCATTATTCGCTATTCTTTATGTTTTAGTACCCTATTATTCTCTGTTCTTTATGGTTTAGCAACCCATTATTAGGTCTTTCCACTTTTCCGTGGAAAGACCTATTGATTTTGTTTTGATTATTATTAGGTGTTTCCACCTTTCCGTGGAAAGACCTATTGATTTTGTTCTGATTATTATTAGGTCTTTCCACCTTTCCGTGGAAAGACCTATTGATTTTGTTCTGATTATTATTATTATTTTTTTTTTCTTCCGCCTAATTTTTTTCTTGCGTAGTATTGTTGTTTCATAAGATGTCGCTTAGATATTTGGAATATGATATTGTATAGTTTATACGCTTTAAAAATTGACAACTGCTAAACTGAACACTTTACGTTGTAAGAGTTATCTCCCCAAACACTGTTTTTCTTGTGACCACTACTCCTTCGCAACCGTAAAAGATTACGACAAATTTATTTTACCAAATTGCTCGTTACATCTTCAGGATCAGGATATTTATTTGGACCGAATCTTTCCGGAGACTCCATATGAGAGTTATTTCCCCTTATGCATTTGATATAAGTAATATGCATTTCTAACTAGTAAACCATAAGTGATAGAGACCTAGGGTCTTTTGATTTGAGGTCCTTGGTCGAAAAAAAAAGAAAATTTTGTCAAGGTAAAAGGTCAAGGTCATATTCTAAATTTTGATTTTGGCTTATTTTCACTTCTTTTCAAAAACCGTATAAGATATCGACAACATATTATTACTAAATTGTTAGTTGCGACATGTCGTAACACATACATTTTGGTTTAAAGGGTGCGCTAACATTAAATTAGAGTTTTCTCCCCTCTTGTATTTAAAAATACGCGTATAGTGATATAACTCATTAACCATATATAACTAAGACCTAGGGTCTTTTGATTTGAAGTCCTTTGTTTATGACCTTGAAATTGAGCTCAAGGTCATAGGTAAATTTGACGTTCTAGATTTTGACCTTTGCTTTTACCTCATATGTATACATGATAAAGCCATGGGACTTTTGCATTAGGTTGCAAGCCATTTGACCTTGAAAATCCAACCGGAAGTGACCTTGTGTAAACCGGAAGTAGCTATTTTTTGTACTTATTTAATATAAAAGTATATAGAACCATATATTTTTGGAATCAGTGTTAAGTAAACATTCAAATTTTTACCGGAAGTAACAAATTATCTCCCTTATTTAAAAAATGTATAGAAACCATATATTTTTGAAATCAGCGTACAATAAGCTATCATTTGACACCGGAAATGACATTTTAAACCGAATTTAAATATTTTTTATATCAAAATAGATCTTTATGGGTGGAAGACCTTCAATTGTTCTCTGAACAATTGGTTTTAATTATTATTATTTTTTTTCTTCCGCCTAATTTTTTTCTTGCGTAGTATTGTTGTTTCATAAGATGTCGCTTAGATATTTGGAATATGATATCGTATAGTTTATACGCTTTAAAAATTGACAACTGCTAAACCGAACACTTTACGTTGTAAGAGTTATCTCCCCAAACATTGTTTTTCTTGTGACCACTACTCCTTCCCAACCGTAAAAGATTACGACAAATTTATTTTACCAAATTGCTCGTTACATCTTCAGGATTAGGATATTTATTTGGACCGAAGCTTTCCGGAGACTCCATATGAGAGTTATTTCCCCTTATGCATTTGATATAAGTGATATGCATTTCTAACTGGTAAACCATAAGTGATAGAGACCTAGGGTCTTTTGATTTGAGGTCCTTGGTCCAAAAAAAGAAAATTTGGTCAAGGTCAAAGGTCAAGGTCATATTCTAAATTTTGATTTTAGCTTATTTTCACTTCTTTTCAAAACCGTATAAGATATTGACAACAAATTATTACTAAATTGTTAGTTGCGACATGTCTTAACACATACATTTTGGTTTAAAGGGTGCGCTAACATTAAATTAGAGTTTTCTCCTCTTGTATTTAAAATACGCGTATGGTGATATAACTCATTAACCATATATAATTAAGACCTAGGGTCTTTTGATTTGAGGTTCTTGGTTAATGACCTTGAAATTGAGCTCAAGGTCATAGGTAAATTTGACGTTCTAGATTTTGACCTTTGCTTTTACCTCATATGTATACATGATAAAGCCATGGGACTTTTGCATTAGGTTGCAAGCCATTTGACCTTGGAAAATCCAACCGGAAGTGACCTTGTGTAAACCGGAAGTAGCTATTGTTTGTACTTATTTAATATAAATGCATATAAAACCATATATTTTGGAATCAGTGTCAAGTAAACATTCAAATTATGCCGGAAGTAACATTTTTCAAACCGGAAGTGACACATTATCTCCTTATTTAAAAAAATGTATAGAAACCATATATTTTGGAACCAGCGTACAATAAGCTATCATTTGACGCTGGAAATGACATTTTAAACTAAATTTTAATATTTTTATATCAAAAAGATCTTTATGGGTGGAAGACCTTCAATTGTTCTCTGAACAATTGGTTTTAATTATTAATTTTTTTTTTTTTTCTTCCGCCTAATTTTTTCTTGCGTAGTATTGTTGTTTCATAAGATGTCGCTTAGATATTTGGTATATCATATCGAACAGTTTATACGCTTTTAAAACTGACAACTGCGTAACCAAATACTTTACGTTGTAAGAGTTATCTCCCAAACACTGTTTTTCTTGTGGCCACTACTCCTTCGCAACCGTAAAACATTACGACAAATTTATTTTACCAAATTGCTCGCTAGATCTTTAGGATGTTAAGTTTGGTTTTCACCGAAGTGTTCCGGAGACTCCATATGAGAGTTATTTCCCCTTATGCATTTGATATAAGTGATATGCATTTCTAACTGGTAAACCATAAGTGATAGAGACTTAGGGTCTTTTGATTTGAGGTCCTTGGTCCAAAAAAAAAAGAAAATTTGGTCAAAGTCAAAGGTCAAGGTCATATTCTAAATTTTGATTTTGGCTTATTTTCACTTCTTTTCAAAAACCGTATAAGATATCGACAACATATTATTACTAAATTGTTAGTTGCGACATGTCGTAACACATACATTTTGGTTTAAAGGGTGCACTAACATTAAATTAGAGTTTTCTCCCTCTTGTATTTAAAAATACGCGTATGGTGATATAACTCATTAACCATATATAACTAAGACCTAGGGTCTTTTGATTTGAGGTCCTTGGTTTATGACCTTGAAATTGAGCTCAAGGTCATAGGTAAATTTGATGTTTTAGATTTTGACCTTTGCTTTTACCTCATATGTATACATGATAAAGCCATGGGACTTTTGCATTAGGTTGCAAGCCATTTGTCCTTGAAAAATCCAACCGGAAGTGACCTTGTGTAAACCGGAAGTAGCTATTTTTGTACTTATCTAATATAAAAGTATATAGAACCATATATTTTTGGAATCAGTGTCAGGTAAACATTCAAATTATACCGGAAGTAACATTTTCAATCCGAAGTGACAAATTATCTCCTTATTTAAAAAAATGTATAGAAACCATATATTTTTGGAATCAGTGTACAATAAGCTATCATTTGACGCTGGAAATGACATTTTAAACCGAATTTTAATATTTTATATCAAAATAGAATTTTCTGGGTGGAAGACCTTCAATTGTTCTCTGAACAATTGGTTTTAATTCTCTATTTTTTATGTTTTAGAACCCCAATATTGTCTGTTCTTTATGGTTTAGTACCCCATTATTCTCTATTCTTTATGTTTCAGCAACCCATTATTTTCTGTTCTTTATGGTTTAGCACCCCATTATTTTCTATTCTTTAAAATTTAGCAAACAATTATTCTCTGTTCTTTATGTTTTAGCAACCCATTATTAACCATTATTCGCTATTCTTTATGTTTTAGCACCCTATTATTTTCTGTTCTTTATGGTTTAGCAACCCATTATTCGCTGTTCTTTATGTTTTAGCAACCCATTATTCTCTGTTCCACCCTCGCTGTTCTTTATGTTTTAGCAACCCATTATTCTCTGTTCCACCCCTTTTAAGATATTAAATGACTCTGAATTGTCCAATGTACTAGTTCTTAATGTGATCATGTGAACAGTTTTCTTGAAAGAAGACAAAAAAGTTGCATTCCAAAACATTATTTGCTTTGCAGTATGAAGATCACATAGAAAAATGAAGAAAAATCTAACATTTGGTCGTCAATCGGCAATACTTATACAAATAAATTATCAGTGACCGCTGTCGACAATAAACTACCAATTGATAGTAATATAAATCGTAAACAAACGTTGTTTGTAGTAAATTTATGGAAGTATAACACAGAAAACACAAAAAATAATTACAATTAAAAGAAAACAAAAAATAAGGGATTTTGAAATAAGGAGGAGGGCAAAAAAAATGTTCTGTCTATAAGTTCAATGACACTCCGGAAGGTTTACTAAGCATTTTATGTCATGTCAATGTTAATTGTTTACTTTTTTAAATACTTTTTTTTAATAAACAATGTTTAACTATACCTCAGAAAAAGACGAACGATTTGTGCCTCAAGTTTTAATTGTTTTGTTAGTGTAGGTGTTGTCATGCAGAGGAAATAAATCAATAAAAGAGAGGCGAAAGATACCAGAGGGACATTCAAACTCATAATCCGAAAACAAACTGACAACGCCATGGCTAAAAAAGTAAAGACCAACAGACAAATAATAGTACACAAAACCCAACATAGAAAACTAAAGACTGAGCAACACGAACCCCATAAAAAACTGAGGTTGATCTCAGGTGCTCCGGAAGGGTAAACAGATCCTACTCCACATTTGGCACCCGTCGTGTAGCTCGATCATGTTAGTACAAATCCGGTAATAAGTCTAATTCGGTAGGTCACATTCAGGAAAATAATTTATGTCTAATCCACCTGACTTATGTGACTGGATCATTCAAATGGTATAATCAATGGTACATTTGCGTGTACAGTGATTAAGGAAGTTATGTTTAATTCTTTGTTAGATGGACCTTTAAATAGATTTACCTTTGTAAGCTACCTATTGAAAGAGCACTGATAGCTATCACTAGTTAATCAAATCATTTACGGGGCGATACACAAAGACGATTGAAATACCTGTAAGACTTGTTTATAAGTATATTTTAAACTAATAAATATGTGCATCTTACAAGGCTTAGCAAGTTTGTATTATGAAGTCCAGCTTTTCTATTTGATTTACTATGAATTGAATTAAATAACTTGGTAAAATAGTTACTTGAAAAGTTGTCTTCTTACATTTCAGAATGAGGTCCTCAAAGGGGACATATATACGTGTAACATATGATATCTTTCACCAGTGGCTGATCCAGGACTTTCATAAAGGGAGGAAGATACTGAGGAGTAGATTAAGAAAGCAGGCTGTCAAAAAAAAAAAAAAAAAAAATAAAAGAACTAAAACACATTTTTCAACATAAGATGCATGCCCATGTTCACGAAAATCTACAATATTATTTTCTTCTCCTAAAGGTCATTTAATGTAACACACAAATATAGATTTTACGATACTTATATTATTGTCTGAAAAGTTAAAAGTAAAATAACAAGAATGCCGAACTCCATGGAAAATTCAAATCATAAAGTCCCTTATCAAATGGCAAAGTCAAAAGCTCAAACACAACAAACAAACGGAAAACAACTCTCATATTATATATATATATTTATATATATTCAACAGAACTAACTAAAATTACCTTTAAAAGTAGTCCTCTTGGTTAAAAAGAATTTCCATTTTCGTTTCCTTTATAAACATTACCGACAAGTCATTTCTACATACGGGTATCTGTAATAGTTAAACATCGAGGGATAGGTGTGTCTGGATAAGAAACCCCGTCGGCCGGAGGCCGAGGGGTTTCTTATCCAGACACGCTGTATCCCGAGGTGTATAACTAACTTACACCCCATTCTAAACCCTATATTTGTTAACATTGATTATTAATTAAAAAAAAAAAAAAAAAAAAAACGATATCAAATTTATTGACAATATCAAACCATGATTTATAAGAATACTTTTTATTATATGAAACCCCACTGGTAACCTCTCTTCTATTTTACAAATGTCAAAGTTGTTTTGCATATTCCCGTTAAATCCATGTGCTAATATGGATCAGCAGGTCAAAGTTGACTGTTTCGTGTATTCTTATTACAAACAAAATATACATCATGCTCCTGGTATACAGTTGTCAATATGGACGGGTATAAGACGGACGACATTTTGTGGCAAGCGTTGGATTTGGTAGAAGAGACTAAAGATAAAGGCAATATTATAACACAAAGTCCTTACCTGTATCAGTTTAATAAAGGTAATCATAACTATATTTTATATCTTACGATTTTATCAAAAACAAAAGCCCCCCTCCCCCCTTCTCGATAATAAACAGAACATACTAAGGGATAGGTGTGTTTGCATTAGAAACCCGACTACCAGACACGCTCAGCATACAATATTTAATATAGAGGAACTCCCTTTTGGGGCAATCAGGGCTGATCCAGCCGGGGGTTCCCAACCCAAGAGAAAAAGGGGGGGTTCAAACCATTCTAATGCATTGATCTTTTAAATAAAAGTCGGGTCCAACCCGCGAAATCATCAACCCCGGATCGGCCACTGGGTAACCGGGGAGAGGGGGGGGGTATGGGGGGTCCGGGAGTTAGAATCTCCTTTTTTTAAAGATCAATGCTTTAGAATACAGACATATTACTGGAATAAAACAAAATTACCTTCAAGCAAAGGAGTATTTAAAGGATTATTTTTGTATTCCATATAGATGCTTATTGAATTTCCTAAAATGTGTTTTTTAATATCATGAAACAATTTGTAGTGAACACTATTAGTAATTTCTTATGTTCATGCTATTTAAAAGAGAATCAATATCTATTGTTACGAATAACAATGGACTTTGTTTGCGGGATGTAGAAGCAGGGGTTTCCAGAAACCCCGCTCGTCGCACCCTGTGGTCAAGATCCATTGTTATTCATAACACTAGATCTATTCAATTTACACTTGTTTCAGAAATAGAAACTATGAAGTATAACAATAGAACTGGGGTGTAAAGTATGTAATACAATACCCTTCAATGCAATGCAATATATGTTTATTGAACCGATAACAAAAGATCAACTTTAATAGAGGTTTGTACGAAAAAGTATTAGCGCCATGCAAACTTTTTTTATGCTTCTTCCTATGTTAGCGTTTACTTATAACGCGAACCTTTACGAAATAACGCAAACATTTGAGTCATCTTATTTTTTATTTAGATTTCGAGGGAAGCAGTTGTTAAAAATGGAGGAAGCAATGGCAGGAAGCCGCGTGCATTAATTTGTATCACTCTTTATAATTATTACAAAGTGAAATTCTAGAGTGTTAAGCACAAAATCATGGCATAATAATGAGACACCAAAGAAAATTGGATAAATTGAAGTTGTATCGAAAAAAAATTAAAACCGAATTGTTAATGAGGATCTGGATGGGGTACTTCCTTTCTTTAATTTCTTACGTCGTTTTCTATTCTTTTTATGTTTTGTCAATTTTCTCTATTCTTTTTATGTTTTGTCAATTATTCTCTATTCTTTTTATGTTTTAGCACCCCGTTATTCTCTGTTCTTTATGTTTTAGCACCCCATTATTCTCTGTTCTTCATGTTTTAGTAGCCCATTATTCTCTGTTCTTTATGTTTTAGCAACCCATTATTCTCTGTTCTTTATGTTTTAGCAACCCGTTATTCTCTGTTCTTCATGTTTTAGCAGCCTATTATTCTCTATTCTTTATGTTTCAGCTTTCCATTATTCTCTGTTCTTTATGTTTTAGCAACTATTATTCTCCGTTCTTCATATTTTAGCAACCCATTATTCTCTATTCTTTATGTTTTAGCTTTCCATTATTCTCTATTCTTTAAGTTTTGGCTCTCCATTATCCTCTATTCTTTATGTTTTAGCAACCCATTATTCTCTCTTCTTTATGTTTCAGCCACCCATTATTCTCTGTTCTTTATGTTTTAGCTTTCCATTATTCTCTGTTCTTTATGTTTTAGCAACCCATTATTCTCTGTTCGTTATGTTTTAGCAACCCATTATTCTCTGTTCTTTATGTTTAAGAAACCCATTATTCTCTGTTCTTTATGTTTAAGCAACCCATTATTCTCTGTTCTTTATGTTTTAGCAACCCATTATTCTCTGTTCGTTATGTTTTAGCAAACCATTATTCTCTATTCTTTATGTTTTAGCTTTCCATTATTTTCTGTTATTTATGGTTTAGCAACCCATTATTCTCTATTCTTTATGTTTTAAAACCCCATTATTCTCTATTCTTTATGTTTAAGCAACCCATTATTCTCTGTTCTTTATGTTTCAGCCACCCATTATTCTCTGTTCTTTATGTTTTAGCAACCCATTAATTTCTTTTCTTTAAGTTTTAGCAACCCATTATTCTCTGTTCTTTATGTTTTAGCAACCCATTATTCGCTATTCTTTTGTTTTAGCAACCTATTATTCTCTCTTCTTTATGTTTTAGCAACCCATTATTAACCATTATTCTCTATTCTTTATGTTTTAACAACCCATTATTCGCTATTCTTTTTGTTTTAGCACCCTATTATTCTCTCTTCTTTATGTTTTAGCAACCCATTATTCTCTGTTCGTTATGTTTTAGCAACCAATTATTCTCTATTCTTTATGTTTTAGCTTTCCATTATTCTCTGTTATTTATGGTTTAGCAACCCATTATTCTATGTTCTTTATGTTTTAACAACCCATTATTCTCTGTTCTTTATGGTTTAGCAACCCATTATTCTCTGTTCTTTATGGTTTAGTACCCCATTATTCTCTATTCTTTATGTTTCAGCAACCCATTATTTTCTGTTCTTTATGGTTTAGCACCCCATTATTCTCTATTCTTTATGTTTCAGCAACCCATTATTCTCTGTTCTTTATGTTTTAGCAACGCATTATTAACCATTATTCGCTATTCTTTATGTTTTAGCACCCTATTATTCTCTCTTCTTTATGTTTTAGCAACCCATTATTCTCTATTCTTTATGTTTTAGCTTTCCATTATTCTCTGTTCTTTATGTTTTAGCAACCCATTATTCTCT
Source organism: Mytilus coruscus (assembly GCA_017311375.1). NCBI lineage: Eukaryota > Metazoa > Mollusca > Bivalvia > Mytilida > Mytilidae > Mytilus > Mytilus coruscus. The sequence continues at coordinate 24,873 of JAASAO010001562.1, forward strand.
ATTCTTTATGTTTTAGCAACCCATTATTCCCTGTTCTTTATGTTTTAGCAACCCATTATTAACCATTATTCGCTATTCTTTATGTTTTAGCAACCCATTATTCTCTGTTCTTTATGTTTTAGCAACCAATTATTAACCATTATTCGCTATTCTTTATGTTTTAGCACCCCATTATTCTCTATTCTTTATGTTTTAGCTTTCCATTATTCTCTATTCTTTGTGTTTTAGCAACCCATTATTCTCTGTTCTTTATGTTTTAGCACCCTATTATTCTCTTATCTGTATGGTTTAGCAACCCATTATTCTCTATTCTTTATGGTTTGGCAACCCATTAATCTCTATTCTTTATGTTTTAGCAACCCATAATTCTCTGTTCTTTATGTTTTAGCAACCCATTATTAACCATTATTCGCTATTCTTTATGTTTTAGTACCCTATTATTCTCTGTTCTTTATGGTTTTGCACCCCATTATTTTCTATTCTTTAAAATTTAGCAACCATTTATTCTCTGTTCTTTATGTTTTAGCAACCCATTATTAACCATTATTCGCTATTCTTCATGTTTTAGCACCCTATTATTCTCTGTTCTTTATGGTTTAGCAACCCATTATTCTCTGTTCCACCCCTGTTAAGATATTAAATGACTCTGAATTGTCCAATGTACTAGTACTAAATGTGATCATGTGAACAGTTTTCTTGAAAGAAAACAAAAGAAAGTTGCATTCCAAAACATTATTTGCTTTGCAGTATGAAGATCACATAGAAAAAATGAAGAAAAAATCTAACATTTGGTCGTCAATCGGCAATACTTATACAAATAAATCATCAGTGACCGCTGTCGACAATAAACTAGCAATTGATAGTAATATAAATCGTAAACAAACGTTGTTTGTAGTAAATTTATGGAAGTATAACACAGAAAACACAAAAAAATAATTACAATTAAAAGAAAACAAAAATAAGGGATTTTGAAATAAGCAGGAGGGCAAAAAAAAATGTCCTGTCTATAAGTTCAATGACACTCCGGAAGGTTTACTAAGCATTTTATGTCATGTCAATGTTAATTGTTTACTTTTTAAATATTTTTTAAATAAACAATGTTTAACTATACCTCAGAAAAGACGAATGATTTGTGCCTAAAGTTTTAATTGTTGTTTTAGTGTAGGTGTTGTCATGCAGAGGAAATAAGTCAATAAAAGAGAGGCGAAAGATACCAGAGGGACATTCAAACTGATAATCCGAAAACAAACTGACAACGCCATGGCTAAAAAGTAAAGACCAACAGACAAATAATAGTACACAAAACCCAACATAGAAAACTAAAGACTGAGCAACACGAACCCCATAAAAACTGAGGTTGATCTCATGTGCTCCGGAAGGTAAACAGATCCTACTCCACATTTGGCACCCGTCGTAGCTGATGTTAGTACAAATCCGGTAATAAGTCTAATTCGGTAGGTCACATTCAGGAAAATAATTTATGTCTAGGCCACCTGACTGGATCATTCAAATGGTATAATCAATGATACATTTGTGTGTACAGTGATTAAGGAAGTTATGTTTAATTCTTTGTTAGATGGACCTTTAAATAGATTTACCTTTGTAAGCTACCTATTGAAAGAGCACTGATAGCTATCACGATACACAAAGACGATTGAAAAACCTGTAAGACTTGTTTATAAGTTTATTTTAAACTAATAAATATGTGCATCTTACAAGGCTTAGCAAGTTTGTATTATGAAGTCCAGCTTTTCTATTGGTTTACTATGAATTGAATTAAATAACTTGGTAAAATAGTTACTTGAAAAGTTGTCTTCTTACATTTCAGAATGAGGTCCTCAAAGGGACATATATACGTGTAACACATGATATCTTTCACCAGTGGCAGATCCAGGACTTTCATAAAGGGAGAAAGATACGGAAGAGTAGATTAAGAAAGCAGGCTGTCAAAATTAAAAAAAATAAAAGAACTAAAACACATTTTTCAACATAAGATGCATGCCCATGTTCACGAAAATCTACAATATTATTTTCTTCTCCTAAAGGTCATTTAATGCAACACACAAATATAGATTTTACGATACTTATATTACTGTCTGAATAATGAAAAGTAAAATAACAAAAATGCCGAACTCCTAGGAAAATTCAAATTGTAAAGTCCCTTATCAAATGCCAAAATCAAAAGCTCAAACACATCAAACAAACGGAAAACAACTCTCATATTATATATATATTTATATTCAACAGAACTAACTAAAATTACCTTTAAAAGTAGTCCTCTTGGTACAAAAGAATTTCTATTTTCGTTTCCTTTATAAACATTACCGATTGTCGACAAGCCATTTCTACATACGGGTATCTAGTATGTAATACAATACCCTTCAATGCAATGCAATATATGTTTATTGAACCGATAACAAAAGATCAACTTTAATAGAGATTTGTACGAAAAAGTATTAGCGCCATGCAAACTTTTTTTATGTTTCTTCCTATGTTAGCATTTACTTATAACGCGAACCTTTTCGAAATAACGCAAACATTTGAGTCATCTTATTTTTTATTTAGATTTCGAGGGAAGCAGTTGTTAAAAATGGAGGAAGCAATGGCAGGAAGCCGCGTGCATTATTTGGTATCACTCTTTATAATTATTACAAAGTGAAATTCTAGAGTGTTAAGCACATAATCATGCCATAATAATGAAAGAACAAAGAAAATTGGATAAATTGAAGTTGTATAGAAAAAAAAATTAAAAACCTAACTGTTAATGAGGATCTGGATGGGGGTCCTTCCTTTCTGTATTCGTTAATTTCTTATGTCGTTTTCTCTATTCTTTTTATGTTTTGTCAATTATTCTCTATTCTTTTATGTTTTGTCAATTATTCTCTATTCTTTTTATGTTTTGTCAATTATTCTCTATTCTTTTTTCTGTTTTGTCAATTTTTCTCTATTCTTTTTATGTTTTGTCAATTATTCTGTATTCTTTTTATGTTTTAGCAACCCATTATTCTCTGTTCTTCATGTTTTAGCAACTCATTATTCTCTATTCTTAATATTTTAGCACCCCATTTTTCTCTGTTCTTTATGTTTTAGCTTTCTATTATTCTCTGTTCTTTATGTTTTAGCTTTCCATTATTCTCTGTTCTTTATGTTTTATCTTTTCATTATTCTCTGTTCTTTATGGTTTAGCACCCTATTATTTTCTGTTTTTATGTTTTAGCAACCCATTATTCTCTATTCTTTATGTTTTAGCAACCCGTTATTCTCTGTTCTTTATGTTTAAGAAACCCATTATTCTCTGTTCTTTATGTTTTAGCTTTCCATTATTCTCTGTTCTTTATGTTTTAGCTTTCCATTATCCTCTATTCTTTAAGTTTTAAATCTCTATTATTCTCTGTTTTTATGTTTTAGCAACCCATTATTCTCTATTCTTTATGTTTTAGCAACCCGTTATTCTCTGTTCTTTATGTTTAAGAAACCCATTATTCTCTGTTCTTTATGTTTAAGCAACCCATTATTCTCTGTTCGTTACTAGTATGTTTTAGTAACCCATTATTCTCTGTTCGTTATGTTTTAGCTTTCCATTATTCTCTGTTCTTTATGTTTTAGCAACCCATTATTCTCTGTTCTTTATGTTTTAGCAACCCATTATTCTCTATTCTTTATGTTTTAGCTTTCCATTATTCTCTGTTATTTATGGTTTAGCAACCCATTATTCTCTATTCTTTATGTTTTAGCAACCCGTTATTCTCTGTTCTTTATGTTTAAGAAACCCATTATGCTCTGTTCTTTATGTTTAAGCAACCCATTATTCTCTATTCTTTATGTTTTAGCAACCCATTATTCTCTGTTCTTTATGTTTCAGCCACCCATTATTTTCTGTTCTTTATGGTTTAGGAACCCATTATTCTCTATTCTTTAAGTTTTAGCAACCCATTATTCTCTGTTCTTTATGTTTTAGCAACCCATTATTAACCATTATTCGCTACTCTTTATGTTTTAGCACCCTATTATTCTCTCTTCTTTATGTTTTAGCAACCCATTATTCTCTGTTCGTTATGTTTTAGCTTTCCATTAGTCTCTATTCTTTATTGTTTTAGCTTTCCAGTATTCTTTGTTATTTATTGTTTAGCAACCAATTATTCTCTATTCTTTAAGTTTTAGCAACCCATTATTCTCTGTTCATTGTGGTTTAGCACCCTATTATTCTCTGATCTTTACGTTTTAGAAACCCATTATTCTCTGTTCTTTATGTTTTAGCAACCCATTATTAACCATTATTCGCTATTCTTCATGGTTTAGCAGCCTATTATTCTCTCTTCTTTATGTTTTAGCACCCCATTATTCTCTGTTCTTATGTTTTAGCACCCTATTATTCTCTGTTCTTTATGTTTTAGCAACCCATTGTTCTCTGTTCTTTATGGTTTAGCAACCCATTATTTTCTATTGTTTATGTTTTAGCAACCCATTGTTCTCAGTTCTTTATGTTTTAGCACCCTATTATTCTCTGATCTTTAAGTTTTAGAAACCCATTATTCTCTGTTCTTTATGTTTTAGCAACCCATTATTAACCATTATTCGCTATTCTTCATGTTTTAGCAGCCTATTATTCTCTTCTTTATGTTTTAGCACCCCATTATTCTCTGTTTTTATGTTTTAGCACCCTATTATTCTCTGTTCTTTATGTTTTAGCAACCCATTGTTCTCTGTTCTTTATGGTTTAGCAACCCATTATTTTCTATTGTTTATGTTTTAGCAACCCATTGTTCTCAGTTCTTTATGTTTTAGCACCCTATTATTCTCTGATCTTTATGGTTTAGCAACCCATTATTCTCTATTCGTTATGGTTTGGCAACCCATTATTCTCTATTCTTTATTGTGTGGCAACCTGTTATTCTCTATTCTTTATGTTTTAGCAAACCATTAATCTCTGTTCTTTATGTTTTAGCAACCCATTATTAACCATTATTCGCTATTCTTTATTTTTAGCACCCTATTATTCTCTGTTCTTTATGGTTTATCACCCCATTATTCTCTATTCTCTTTGTTTAAGCAACCCATTATTCTCTGTTCTTTATGGTTTAGCAACCCAGTATTCTCTATTCTTTAAATTTTAGCACCCTATTATTCTCTGTTCTTAATGGTTTAGCACCCCATTGTTCTCAATTCTTTATGTTTTAGCACCCTATTATTCTCTGTTCTTTATGTTTCAACAAGTCATTATTAACCATTATTCGCTATTCTTTATGTTTTAGCACCCTATTATTCTCTGTTCTCTATGGTTTAGCACCCCATTATTCTCTATTCTTTATGTTTTAGCACCCCATTATTCTCTATTCTTTATGTTTTAGCACCCCATTATTCTGTGTTCTTTATTGTTCAGCAACCCATTATTCTCTGTTCTTTATGTTTTAGCAACCCATTATTCTCTGTTCTTTATGTTTTAGCACCCTATTATTCTGTGTTCTTTATGTTTAAGCCCCCATTATTCTCTGTTCTTTATGGTTTAGCAACCCAGTATTCTCTATTCTTTATGGTTTAGCAACCCAGTATTCTCTATTCTTTAAGTTTTAGCAACCCATTATTCTGTATTCTTAATGTTTTAACAACCCATTATTAACCATTATTCGCTATTCTTTATGTTTTAGCACCCTATTATTCTCTGTTCTTTATGGTTTAGCACCCCATTATTCTCTGTTCTTTATGGTTCAGCAACCCATTATTCGCTATTCTTTATGTTTTAGCACAATATTATTCTCTGTTCTTTATGTTTTAGCAGCCCTTTATTCTCTATTTTTTATGTTTTAGCAACCCATTATTCTCTATTCTTTATGGTTTAGCAACCCATTATTCTCTGTTCTTCATGTTTTAGAACCCCATTATTCTCTATTCTTTATGTTTTAGAACCCCATTATTCTCTGTTCTTTATGTTTTAGCAACCCATTATTCTCTGTTATTTATGTTTCAGCCACCCATTATTCTCTATTCTTTAAGTTTTAGAAACCCATTATTCTCTGTTCTTTATGTTTTAGAACCCCATTATTCTCTATTCTTTATGTTTTAGAACCCATTATTCTCTATTCTTTACGTTTTAGCAACCCATTATTCTCTGTTCTTTATGTTTCAGCCACCCATTATTATCTGTTCTTTATGTTTTAGCACCCCATTATTCTCTGTTCATTATGGTTTAGCAACCCATTATTCTCCATTCTTTAAGTTTTAGCTTTCCATTATTCTCTGTTATTTATGGTTTAGCAACCCATTATTCTCTGCTCTTTATGTTTTAGCAACCCATTATTAACCATTATTCGCTAATCTTTATGTTTTAGCAGCCTATTATTCTCTCTTCTTTATGTTTTAGCAACCCATTATTCTCTGTTCTTTATGTTTTACTTACCCATTATTCTCTATTCTTTATGCTTTAGCAACCCATTATTCTCTTCTTTATGTTTTAGCAACCCATTATTCTCTGTTCTTTATGTTTTAGCAACCCATTATTCTTTATTCTTATGGTTTAGCACCCCATTATTGTCTATTGTTTTGTTTTAGCACCCTATTATTCTCTATACTCTATGTTTTAGAAACCCATTATTCTCTGTTCTTTATGTTTTAGCAACCCATTATTAACCATTATTCGCTATTCTTTATGTTTTAGCAGTCTATTATTCTCTCTTCTTTATGTTTTAGCAACCCTTATTCTCTGTTCTTTATGTTTTAGCAACCCATTATTCTCTGTTCTTTATGTTTTAGCAACCCATTATTCTCTGTTCTTTATGTTTTAGCAACCCATTATTCTCTGTTCTTTATGGTTTAGCAACCCATTATTCTCTATTCTTTATGTTTTAGCAACTTATTTTCTCTGATCTTGATGGTTTAGCAACCCATTATTCTCTATTCGTTATGGTTTGGCAACCTATTATTCTCTATTCTTTATGTTTTAGCAATCCATTATTCTCTGTTTTGTATGTTTTAGCATTCTATTATTCCTTTATCTTTCTGGTTTAGCAACTCATTATTCTCTACTCTTTATTGTGTGGCAACCCATTATTCTCTATTCTTTATGTTTTAGCAACCCATTAATCTCTGTTCTTTATGTTTTAGCAACCTATTATTAACCATTAATTGCTATTCTTTATGTTTTAGTACCCTATTATTCTCTGTTCTTTATGTTTTAGCACCCTATTATTCTCTGTTCTTTATGTTTTAGCAACCCATTATTTTCTGTTCATTATGGTTTAGCACCCCACTATTTTCTATTCTTTAAAATTGTGCAACCCATTATTCTCTATTCTTTATGTTTTAGCAACCCATTAATCTCTGTTCTTTATGTTTTAGCAACCTATTATTAACCATTAATTGCTATTCTTTATGTTTTAGCAACCCATTAATCTCTATTCTTTATGTTTTAGCAACCCATTAATCTCTGTTCTTTATGTTTTAAGAACCTATTATTAACATTAATCGCTATTCTTTATGTTTTAGCAACCCATTATTCTCTCTTCTTTATGTTTTAGCAACCCATTATTCTCTGTTCTTTATGTTTTAGCATCCTATTATTCTCTGTTCTTTATGGTTTATCACCCCATTATTCTCTATTCTTTATGGTTTAGCAACCCAGTATTCTCTATTCTTTAAATTTTAGCACCCTATTATTCTCTGTTCTAAATGATTTAGCACCCCATTGTTCTCTATTCTTTATGTTTTAGCACCCTACTATTCTCTGTTCTTTATGTTTTAACCACCCATTATTAACCATTATTCGCTATTTTTATGTGTTAGCACCCTATTATTCTCTGTGCTTTATGGTTTAGCACCCATTTTCTCTATTCTTTATGTTTTAGCCACCCATTATTCTCTGTTCTTTATGGTTCAGGCACCCATGATTCTCTGTTCTTTAAGTTTTAGAACCCCATTATTCTCTATTCTTTATGTTTTAGCCACCCATTATTCTCTGTTCTTTATGGTTCAGCCACCCAATTATTCTCTGTTCTTTATGTTTTAGCACCCCATTATTCTCTGTTCTTTATGGTTTAGCAACCCAGTATTCTCTATTCTTTAAGTTTTAGCAATCCATTATTCTGTATTCTTAATTTTTTAGCAACCCATTATTAACCAGTATTCGCTATTCTTTATGTTTTAGCACCATATTAATCTCTGTTCTTTATGTTTTAGCAGGCCTTTATTCTCTATTTTTTATGGTTTAGCAACCCATTATTCTCTATTCTTCATGTTATAGCAACCCATTATTCTCTGTTCTTTATGGTTTAGCAACCCATTATTCTCTTTTTTAAGTTCCAATTATTCTCTGTTCTTTATGTGTTAACACCCCATTATTCTCTGTTCTTAATATTTTATCACCCTATTATTCTCTGATCTTAATGGTTTAGCAACCAATTATTCTCTATTCTTTATGTTTTAGTAACCTATTATTCTCTGTTCTATATGTTTTAGCAACCCATTATTCTCTGTTCTATATGTTTTAGCTCCCTATTATTCTCTGTTCTTTATGTTTTAGCAACCCATTATTCTCTATTCTTTATGTTTTAGCACCCTATTATTCTCTGTTCTTTATGGTTTACCACCCCATTATTTTCTATTCTTTAAGTTTTAACAACCCATTATTCTCTGTTCGTTATGTTTTAACACCCTATTATTCTCTGTTCTTTATGTTTTAGCAACCCATTATTAACCATTATTCGCTATACTTTATGTTTTAGCACCCTATTATTCTCTCTTCTTCATGGTTTAGCACCCCATTATTCTCTGTTCTTTATTGTTTAGCAACCCATTATTCTCTGTTCTTTATGTTTTAGCAACCCATTATTCTCTGTTCTTTATGGTTTAGCATGTACAATAAGATTTAGTTTATTTCGATGACTGAGCGATGTTTACGTTTGTTAACTATCTCTGCTACGTTCGATTTTCCCTTCGCACTTGCGTATTGCGATCAACGGATTTTTACGAGAAAGGTCACCAGTGGTATATAAAGGCTAATACACGTTCATAAACTACATCCACCACTTTACCCGTGGTATATAAAGGCTAATACACGTATATAAACTATATCCACTACCTTACCCATGGTATATAAAGGCCAGTACACGTATATAAAATGCGTCCACCACCATACCCGTGGTATATACAGGTTAATACACGTATATAAACCACAACCACCACCATACAGGTGGTATTTGAAGACTAATACACGTATATAAACTACATCCACCACCATACAAGTGGTATATAAAGGCTAATACACGTATATACCTTACCAGTGGTATATAAAGGCTAATACACGTTCATAAACTACATCCACCACCTCATCCGTGGTATATAAAGGCTAATACGCGTATATAAACTACATCCACCTACATACCAGTTGTCTATAAAGGCTAATACACGTTCATAAAGTACATCCACCACCTACCTGTGGTATGAAAAGGCTACTACACGTATATAAACTATATCCACTACCTTATCCGTGGTATATAAAGACTAATACACGTATAAAAACTACATCCACTACCATACCAGTGGTATATAAAGGCTATTGCACGTATATAATCTATATCCACCACCATACCCGTGGTATATAAAGGCTACTACACGTATATAAACTATATCCACTACCTTACCCGTGGTATATAAAGACTAATACACGTATATAAACTACATCCAACACCATACCAGTGGTATATAAAAGCTATTACACGTATATAATCTATATCCACCACCATACCCGTGGTATATAAAGGCTAATACACGTATATAAACTACACCCACCACCATACCAGTGGTATATAAAGGCTAATACACGTATATAAACTACATCCACCACCATACCAGTGGTATATAAAGGCTAATACACGTATATAAACTATATCCACCACCATACCCGTGGTATATAAAGGCTAATACACGTATATAAACTATATCCACTACCTTACCCGTGGTATATACAGGCCAGTACACGTATATAAACTGCATCCACCACCATACCCGTGGTATATTATTACACGTATATTAAAAACATCCACCACCTTACCCGTGGTATATAAAGGCTACTACACGTATATAAACTATATCCACTACCTTACCCGTGGTATATAAAGGCTAATACACGTATATAAACTACACACACCACCATACCAGTGGTATATAAGGCTAATACACGTATATAAACTACATCCACCACCATACCCGTGGTATATTAAGGCTAATACACGTATATAAACTATATCCACCACCATACCAGTGGTATATAAGGCAAATACACGTATATAAACTACATTCACCACAATACCAGTGGTATATAATGCTAATACACGTATATAAACTACACCCACCACCATACCAGTGGTATATAAGGCTAATACACGTATATAGACTATATTCATCACCTTACCCGTGGTATATAAAGGCTACTACACGTACATAATCTATATCCACCACCATACCCGTGGTATATAAAGGCTAATACACGTATATAAACTACACCCACCACCATACCCGTGGTATATAAAGGCTATGACACGTATATAAAAAACATCCACCACCTTACATGTGGTATATAAAGGCTAATACACGTATATAAACTACATCCACCACCATACCAGTGATACTAGTATATAAAGACTAATACAAGGTCATAAACTACATCCACCACCTTACTCGTGGTATATAAAGGCTACTACACGTATATAAACTATTACCACTACCTTACCCGTGGTATATAAAGACTAATACACGTATATAAACTACATCCACCACCATACCAGTGGTATATAAGGCTATTACACGTTTATAAACTATATCTACCACCATACCAGTGGTATATAAGGCTAATACACGTATATAAACTACATCCACCACCATACCCGTGGTATATAAGGCTAATACACGTATATAAACTACATCCACCACCATACCAGTGGTATATAAGGCTAATACACGTATATAAACTACATCCACCACCATACCAGTGGTATATAAAGGCTACTACACGTATATAAACTACAATCACCACCATACCCGTGGTATATAAAGGCTAATACACGTATATAAACTACATCCACCACCATACCAGTGGTACTGTAAATTCAGGAATTATTGCGTGCATTTATTATTGCGATTTTTCATTTAAGACTAAATGCGACTTTAATTTTGCGATATTGAGAAAAATCCTGTAGATTTCATATCAAAAATTTCAAAATGCGAGTTTAAATTATTGCGATTATAACCCTGTCGCATTTTTCGCATTAATAAAAACATCGCATTAATTTCTGAATTTACAGTATATAAAGACTAATACACGTTCATAAACTACATCCACCACCTTACCCGTGGTATATAAAGGGTACTACACGTATATAAACTATATCCACTACCTTACCCGTGGTATATAAAGACTAATACACGTATATAAACTACATCCAACACCATACCAGTGGTATATAAAGGCTATTACACGTATATAATCTATATCCACCACCATACCCGTGGTATATAAAGGCTAATACACGTATATAAACTACATCCACAACCACACCAGTGGTATATAAGGCTATTACACGTATTTAAACTATATCCATCACCTTACCCGTGGTATATAAAGGCAACTACACGTACATAATCTATATCCACCACCATACCCGTGGTATATAGAGGCTGATACACGTATATAAACTACACCCACCACCATACCCGTGGTATATAAAGGCTATTACACGTATATAAAAATATCCACCACCTTACATGTGGTATATATAGGCTAATACACGTATATAAACTACATCCACCACCATACCAGTGGTACTAGTATATAAAGACTAATACAAGGTCATAAACTACATCCACCACCTTACCCGTGGTATATAAAGGCTACTACACGTATATAAACTATATCCACTACCTTACCCGTGGTATATAAAGACTAATACACGTATATAAACTACATCCAACACCATACCAGTGGTATATAAAAGCTATTACACGTATATAATCTATATCCACCACCATACCCGTGGTATATAAAGGCTATTACACGTATATAAACTACATCCACCACCATACCAGTGGTATATAAAGGCTAATACACGTATATAAACTACATCCACCACCATACCCGTGGTATATAAAGGCTAATACACGTATATAAACTATATCGACTACCTTACCCGTGGTATATAAAGGCTAGTACACGTATATAAACTACATCCACCACCTTACCCGTGGTATATAAAGGCTAGTACACGTATATAATATACATCCACCGCCTTACCCGTGGTATATAAAGGCTAATACACGTTCATAAACTACATCCACAACTTTACCCGTGGTATATAAAGGCTACTACACGTATATAAACTATATCCACTACCTTACCCGTGGTATATAAAGACTAATACACGTATATAAACTTCATCCAAATCCATACCAGTGGTATATAAAGGCTATTACACGTATATAATCTATATCCACCACCATACCCGTGGTATATAAAGGCTATTACAAGTATATAAACTACATCCACCACCATACCCGTGGTATATCAAGGCTAATACACGTATATAAACTACATCCACCACCATACCCGTGGTATATAAAGGCTATGACACGTATATAAACTACATCCACCACCTTACCTGTGGTATATAAAGGCTAATCCACTTACATAACCTATATCCACTACCTTACCCGTGGTTTATAAGGCTAATACACGTATATAAACTACACCTACCACCATACAAGTGGTACATAAAGGCTATTACACGTTTATAAACTATATCCACTACCTTACCCGTGGTATAGAAGGCTAATACACGTATATAAACTACATCCACCACCATACCCGTGGTACATAAAGGCTATTACACGTTCATAAACTATATCCACCACCTTAACCATGGTATATAAAGGCTAATAAACGTACATAACCTATATCCACCACCTTACCCGTGGTATATAAAGGCTAATACACGTATATAAACTACATCCACCACCATACCCGCGGTATATAAAGCTAAAACTCGTATATAAACTACATCCACCACCAAAATCGTGGTACGGCTATTACACGTATATAAATTATATCCATTACTTTACCCGTGGTATATAAAGGCCAGTAAACGTATATAAACTACATCCGCCACCTTACCCGTGGTATAGAAAGGCTAATACACGTATATAAACTACATCCACTACCTTACCCGTGGTATATAAAGGCTAATACACGTATTTAAATTACATCCACCACCATACCCGTGGTCTATAAAGGCTAATACACGTACATTAATTCCACAAACCACATTACCCGTGGTATATTAAGGCTAATACACGTACATGTATATAAACTACATTTACCACCTTACCCGTGGTATATAAAGGGTAATACACGTATATTAACTACATCCACCACCTTATCGGTGGTATATCAAGGCTAATACACGTAAATAAACTACACCCACCACCATACCCCTGGTATATGAAGACTAATACATGTATATAAACTACAGTCACCACCATACCCGTGGTATATAAAGGCTAATACACGTATATAAAGTACATCCACCACCTTACCCGTGGTATATAAAGGCTAATACACGTTTATAAACTATCTCCACCACCTTACCCGTGGTATATAAAGGCTAATACACGTATATAAACTACATCCACCACCATACCCGTGGTACTAGTATATAAAGGCTAATACACGTATGTAAACTACATCCACTACCTAACCCGTGGTACATAAAGGCTATTACACGTATATAAATTATATTTACTACCTTACCCGTGGTATATAAAGGCCAGTACACGTATATAAACTACATCCACAACCATACCCTTGGTATATAAAGGCTAATACACGCGTATATAATCTACATCGACCACCTTACTCGTGGTATATAAAGGCTAATACACGTATATAAACTACATCCACTACCTAACCCGTGGTATATAAGCCAGTTCACGTATATAAACTACATCCACCACCATACCTGCGGTATATAAAGGCCAATGCACGTATATAAACTACATCCACCACCTTACCCGTGGTATATAAAGGCTACTACACGTAATTAAACTATATCCACTACCTTACTCGTAATATATAAAGGCCAGTACACGTATATTAACTGCATCCACCACCATACCCGTGGTATATTATTACACGTATATTAACAACATCCACCACCTTACCCGTGGTATATAAAGGCTACTATTAGTACATGTATTTAAACTACAACCACCATACCCGTGGTATATAAAGGCTAATACACGTATATAAACTACATCCACCACCATACCAGTGGTATGTAAAGGCTACTACACGTATATAAACTACATCCACCACCTTACCCGTGGTATGTAAAGGCCAGTACACGTATATAAACTACATCCACCACCTTACCCGTGGTATATAAAGGCTATTACAAGTATATAAACTACATCTACACCTTACTCGTGGTATATAAAGGCTACTACACGTATATAAACTATATCGACTACCTTACCCGTGGTATATAAAGGCCAGTACACGTATATAAACTACATCCACCACCTTACCCGTGGTATATAAAGGCTATTACACGTATATAATATACATCCACCGCCTTACCCGTGGTATATAAAGGCTAATACACGTTCATAAACTACATCGAAAACTTTACCCGTGGTATATCAAGGCTACTACACGTATATAAACTATATCCACTACCTTACCCATGGTATATAAAGGCCAGTACACGTATATAAACTACATCCACCACCATACCCGTGGTATATAAAGGCTAATACACGTTTATAAACTACATCCACCACCTTACCCGTGGTATATAAAGGCTACTACACGTATATAAACTATATCTACTACCTTACCCGTGCTATATAAAGGCTAATAGACGAATATAAACTTCATCCAAATCCACACCAGTGGTATATAAAGGTAGTACACGTATATAATCTATATCCACCACCATACACGTGGTATATAAAGGCTATTACACGTATATAAACTACATCCACCACCATACCAGTGGTATATAAGGCTATTACACGTTTATAAACTACATCCACCACCATACCAGTGGTATATAAGGCTAATACACGTATATAAACTACACCCACCACCATACCCGTGGTATATAAAGGCTATGACACGTATATAAACTACATCCACCACCTTACCTGTGGTATATAAAGGCTAATACACGTACATAACCTATATCCACTACCTTACCCGTGGTATATAAGGCTAATACACGTATATAAACTACACCTACCACCATACCAGTGGTACATGAAGGCTATTACACGTTTATAAACTATATCCACTACCTTACCCGTGGTATAGAAGGCTAATACACGTATATAAACTACACCCACCACCATACCCGTGGTAGATAAAGGCTATTACACGTTTATAAACTATATCCACTAAATACCCATTGTATATAAAGGCTAATACACGTACATAACCTATATCCACCACCTTACCCGTGGTATATAAAGGCTAATACACGTATATAAACTACACCCACCACCATACCAGTGGTATATAAGGCTAATACACGTATATAAACTACATCCACCACCATACCCGTGGTATATTAAGGCTAAAACTCGTATATAAACTACATCCACCACCAAACCCGTGGTACATAAAGGCTATTACACGTATATAAATTATATCCACTACCTTAACCGTGGTATATAAAGGCCAGTAGACGTATATAAACTATATCCGCCACCTTTCCGTGGTGTAGAAAGGCTAATACACGTATATAAACTACATCCACTACCTTACCCGTGGTATATAAAGGCTAATACACGTATTTAAATTACATCCACCACCATACCCGTGGTCTATAAAGGCTAATACACGTACATTAATTCCACAAACCACATTACCCGTGGTATATTAAGGCTAATACACGTACATGTATATAAACTACATTAACCACCTTACCCGTGGTATATAAAGGCTAATACACGTATATTAACTACATCCACCACCTTATCCGTGGTATATAAAGGCTAATACACGTAAATAAACTACTACCACCACCATACCCGTGGTATATGAAGGCTAATACACGTATATAAAGTACATCCACCACCTAACCCGTGGTATGTAAAGGCTATTACACGTATATAAACTACATCCATCACCATACCTGTGGTATATAAAGGCTATTACAAGTATATAAACTACATCTACACCTTACTCGTGGTATATAAAGGCTACTACACGTATATAAACTACATCCACCACCTTACCCGTGGTATATAAAGGGTAGTACACGTATATAATATACATCCACCGCCTTACCCGTGGTATATAAAGGCTAATACACGTTCATAAACTACATCCACAACTTTACCCGTGGTATATCAAGGCTACTACACGTATATAAACTATATCCACTACCTTACCCGTGGTATATAAAGGCTACTACACGTAAATAAACTACATCCACTACCTTACCCGTGGTATATAAAGGCTATGACACGTATATAAACTAAAACCACCACCATACCCGTGGTATATAAAGGCTAATACACGTAAATAAACTACACCCACCACCATACCCGTGGTATATAAAGGCTATGACACGTATATAAACTACATCCACCACCTTACCTGTGGTATATAAAGGCTAATACACGTACATAACCTATATCCACTACCTTACCCGTGGTATATAAGGCTAATACACGTATATAAACTACACCTACCACCATACCAATGGTACATAAAGGCTATTACACGTTTATAAACTATTTCCACTACCTTACCCGTGGTATAGAAGGCTAATACACTTATATAAACTAAATCCACCACCTTACCCGTGGTATATAAAGGCTAATACACGTATATAAACTACACCCACCACCATACCAGTGGTATATAAGGCTAATACACATATATAACCTACATCCACCACCATACCAGTGGTATATAAGGCTAATACACGTATATAAACTACATTCACCACCAAACTCGTGGTACATAAAGGCTATTACACGTAAC
Source organism: Mytilus coruscus (assembly GCA_017311375.1). NCBI lineage: Eukaryota > Metazoa > Mollusca > Bivalvia > Mytilida > Mytilidae > Mytilus > Mytilus coruscus. Next base: position 41,905 of record JAASAO010001562.1, read on the forward strand.
TATATAAATTATATCCACTACCTTACCCGTGGTATATAAAGGTCAGTAAACGTATATAAACTACATCCACCATCTTACCCGTGGGATATAAAGGCTAATACACTTATATAAACTACATCCACTACCTTATCCGTGATATATAAAGGCCAGTACACGTATATAAAATACATCCACCAGCATACCCTTGGTCTATAAAGGCTAATACACGTACATTAATTCCACAAACCGCAATACCGTGGTATATTAAGGCTAATACACGTACATGTATATAAACTACATCCACCACCTTACCCGTGGTATATAAAGGCTAATACACGTATATAAACTACATCCACCACCTTATCCGTGGTATATAAAGGCTAATACACGTATATAAACTACATCCACTACCTTACCCGTGGTATATAAAGGCTAATACACGTATATAAACTACATCCACCACCATACCCGTGGTATATAAAGGCTAATACACGTACATTAATTCCACAAACCGCATTACCGTGGTATATTAAGGCTAATACACGTACATGTATATAAACTACATTCACCACCTTACCCGTGGTATATAAAGGCTAATACACGTATATAAACTACATCCACTACCTAACTCGTGGTATATAAGCCAGTTCACGTATATACATCCCCACCAAATAAGTGGTATATAAAGGCTATTACACATATATAATCTATATCCAGCACCATACCCGTGGAATATAAAGGCTAATACACGTATATAAACTACATCAATCACCATACCTGTGGTATATAAAGGCTATTACACGTATATAAACTACATCCATCACCATAGTGATACCGTGGTGTATAAAGGTAATTACACGTATATAAACTACAGCGACCCCCATACCAGTGGTATATAAAGGCTAATACACGTATATAAACTACACCCACCACCATACCCGTGGTATATAAAGGCTAATACACGTAGATAAACTACATCCACCACCATACCCGTGGTATATAAAGGCTAATACACGTATATAAACTACATCCACCACCATACCCGTGGTATATAAAGGCTAATACACGTATATAAACTAAACCCACCACCTTACCTGTATTATATAAAGGCTAATACACGTACATAACCTATATCCACTACCTTACCCGTGGTATTTAAGGCTAATACACGTATATAAACTACACCTTCCACCATACCAGTGGTACATGAAGGCTATTACACGTTTATAAACTATATCCACTACCTTACCCGTGGTATAGAAGGCTAATACACGTATATAAACTACATCCACCACCATACTCGTGGTAGATAAAGGCTACTACACGTTTATAAACTATATCCACCACCTTACCCATGGTATATAAAGGCTAATACACGTACATAACCTATATCCACCACCTTACCCGTGGTATATAAAGGCTAATACACGTATATAAACTACACCCACCACCATACCAGTGGTATATAAGGCTAATACACGTATATAAACTACATCCACCACCATACTCGTGGTATATAAGGCTAAAACTCGTATATAAACTACATCCACCACCAAACCCGTGGTACATAAAGGCTATTACACGTATATAAATTATATCCACTACCTTACCCGTGGTATATAAAGGCCAGTAGACGTATATAAACTACATCCGCCACCTTACCCGTGGTGTAGAAAGGCTAATACACGTATATAAACTACATCCACTACCTTACCCGTGGTATATAAAGGCTAATACACGTATTTAAATTACATCCACAACCATACCCGTGGTTTATAAAGGCTAATACACGTACATTAATTCCACAAACCACATTACCGTGGTATATTAAGGCTAATGCACGTACATGTATATAAACTGCATTAACCACCTTACCCGTGGTATATAAAGGCTAATACACGTATATTAACTACATCCACCACCTTATCCGTGGTATATAAAGGCTAATACACGTAAATAAACTACTACCACCACCATACCGGTGGTATATGAAGACTAATACACGTATATAAACTACAGTCACCACCATACCCGTGGTATATAAAGGCTAATACACGTATATAAAGTACATCCACCACCTTACCCGTGGTATATAAAGGCTAATACACGTTTATAAACTATATCCACCACCTTACCCGTGGTATATAAAGGCTAATACACGTATAGAAACTACATTCACCACCTTACCCATGGTATATAAAGGCTAATACACGTATATAAACTATATCCACCACCTTACCCGTGGTATGTAAAGGCTAATACACATATATAAACTACATCCACTACCTAACCCGTGGTACATAAAGGCTATTACACGTATATAAATTATATTTACTACCTTACCCGTGGTATATAAAGGCCAGTACACGTATATAAACTATATCCACAACCATACCCTTGGTATATAAAGGCTAATACATGCGTAAATAAACTACATCGACCACCTTACCCGTGGTATATAAAGGCTAATACACGTATATAAACTACATCCATTACCTAACCCGTGGTATATAAGCCAGTTCACGTATATAAAGTACATCCACCACCATACCCGTGGTATATAAAGGCCAATACACGTATATAAACTACATCCACCACCTTACCCGTGGTATATAAAGGCTACTACACGTATATAAAGTATATCCACTACCTTACCCGTGGTATATAAAGGCCAGTACACGTATATAAACTGCATCTCCCACCATACCCGTGGTATATTATTACACGTATATTAACAACATCCACCACCTTACCCGTGGTATATAAAGGCTACTACACGTATATAAACTACAACCACCATACCCGTGGTATATAAAGGCTAATACACGTATATAAACTACATCCACCACCTTACCCGTGGTATGTAAAGGCTATTACACGTATATAAACTACATCCATCACCATACCTGTGGTATATAAAGGCTATTACAAGTATATAAACTACATCTACACCTTACTCGTGGTATATAAAGGCTACTACACGTATATAAACTATATCGACTACCTTACCCGTGGTATATAATGGCTAGTACACGTATATAAACTACAAGCACCACCTTACCCGTGGTATATAAAGGCTATTACAAGTATATAAACTACATCTACACCTTACTCGTGGTATATAAAGGCTACTACACGTATATAAACTATATCGACTACCTTACCCGTGGTATATAAAGGCCAGTACACGTATATAAACTACATCCACCACCTTACCCGTGGTATATAAAGGCTAGTACACGTATATAATATACATCCACCGCCTTACCCGTGGTATATAAAGGCTAATACACGTTCATAAACTACATCCACAACTTTACCCGTGGTATATCAAGGCTACTACACGTATATAAACTATATCCACTACCTTACCCGTGGTATATAAAGGCTACTACACGTAAATAAACTACATCCACTACCTTACCGTGGTATATAAAGGCTATGACACGTATATAAACTAAAACCACCACCATACCCGTGGTATATAAAGGCTATGACACGTATATAAACTACATCCACCATCTTTCCTGTGGTATATAAAGGCTAATACACGTACATAACCTATATCCACTACCTTACCCGTAGTATATAAGGCTAATACACGTATATAAACTACACCTACCACCATACCAATGGTACATAAAGGCTATTACACGTTTATAAACTATTTCCAATACCTTACCGTGGTATATAAGGCTAATACACGTATATAAACTACATCCACCACCATACCCGTGGTATATTAAGGCTAATACACGTATATAAACTACACCCACCACCATACCAGTGGTATATAAGGCTAATACACGTATATAAACTACATCCACCACCAAACCCGTGGTACATAAAGGCTATTACACGTATATAAATTATATCCACTACCTTACCCGTGGTATATAAAGGCCAGTAAACGTATATAAACTACATCCACCACCTTACCCGTGGTATATAAAGGCTAATACACGTATATAAACTACATCCACTACCTTACCCGTGGTATATAAAGGCTAATACACGTATATAAACTACATCCACCACCATACCCGTGGTATATAAAGGCTAATACACGTACATTAATTCCACAAACCGCATTACCCGTGGTATATTAAGGCTAATACACGTACATGTATATAAACTACATTCACCACCTTACCCGTGGTATATAAAGGCTAATACACGTATATTAACTACATCCACCACCTTATCCGTGGTATATAAAGGCTAATACACGTATATAAACTACATCCACTACCTAACTCGTGGTATATAAGCCAGTTCACGTATATACATCCACCACCAAATAAGTGGTATATAAAGGCTATTACACATATATAATCTATATCCACCACCATACCCGTGGAATATAAAGGCTAATACACGTATATAAACTACATCCATCACCATAGTGATACCCGTGGTATATTAAGGCTATTACACGTATATAAACTACATCCATCACCATAGTGATACCCGTGGTGTATAAAGGTTATTACACGTATATAAACTACAGCGACCCCCATACCAGTGGTATATAAAGGCTAATACACGTATATAAACTACACCCACCACCATACCCGTGGTATATAAAGGCTAATACACGTATATAAACTACACCCACCACCATACCCGTGGTATATAAAGGCTAATACACGTATATAAACTACACCCACCACCATACCCGTGGTATATAAAGGCTAATACACGTATATAAACTACATCCACCACCATACCCGTGGTATATAAAGGCTAATACACGTATATAAACTACATCCACCACCATACCCGTGGTATATAAAGGCTAATACACGTATATAAACTACATCCACCACCATACCCGTGTTATATAAGGCTAATACACGTATATAAACTACATCCACCACCATACCCGTGGTATATAAAGGCTACTACACGTATATAAACTACACACACCACCATACCCGTGGTATATAAAGACTAATACACGTATATAATTTAACTATATCCATCACCTTACTCGTGGTATATAAAGGCTATTACACGTATATAAACTACATCCACCACCATACCCATGGTATATAAAGGCTACTACACGTATATAAACTACATCCACTACCTAACCCGTGGTATATAAAGGCTATTACACGTATATAAACTATATCCACCGTCTTCAAATTACTAAAATCATTTACGACGTCGGCATTTTCCCCAGAAAATAAAAGCGTAACAAAAACACTGGACACTTAGTTCATCACATAACTTTAAACATGAACGTTCAACACATTTCTTTTTTTCGAACAACAGAGCAAAGCAAATGCACATTCTGGAAATCTGAAAAAAATAAATGCTAAGGGCAGTATAATCGAAATAATAAACGACTATGTCGTGGACCCTACTCAGAAAATAGCGTTAAAACGTCATTTCTTAAAATTGTAACATAATAGCTGGACATAAAAAAAATCAGGTATTCAGCCTGGACTATCGAATCATTCACATTTAGCAGATTTTTTTAAACCTCTTGTTACGCACATTTGGAATATCAAGTCATTTCGAAATTAAAAATTGCAAGTAAATATTTTTTTTACCGATTCTTCCATTTTCTAATATTAATCCTTTCAAATTACTACTTCTTACACATAACGAACTACATTCCAAACTCATCCACCATTGCCGGTTTGATTTTTTTAGGTGATGTTCGTATGATGTCATAGTCCGAATCCGAAAAATTCCATTATACGAAAATGCAGGAAAATGCGTAGAATTTTGTACAAATTTCAGGTCAAAATTCTATTTTATGCTTATTAAATGTTACAAGTTTCACATATATTTGCCGTTTTCTCCATGTTCGTTTCATACTTTACAGATTTGATTTTATAACTTTTTAATAATGTGGATCTTGTTGGCTAGTTTACATCATTTTATTATAAAAAAAAGCTTCCTATTAAAATAGATATTTAACATGGTTGTATAAAACTACTTTTAAAAGCGCATTTTACAGTTGCCGTCAACTTTGTGCACGCCGTCATATGTTCAACCACCTTACCAGTGGTAAATAAAGACTAATTCACGTACTTAAACTTCATCCACCACCATACCCGTGGTATATAAAGGCTATTACACGTTTATAAACTATATCCACCACCTTACCTGTGGTATATAAAGGCTATTACACGTATATAAACTATATCCATCACCTTACCCGAGGTATATAAAGGCTACTACACGTACATAATCTATATCCACCACCATGCCCGTGGTCTATAAAGGCTAATACACGTACATAAACTCCACAAACCACATTACCCGTGGTATATTAAGGCTAATACACGTACATGTATATAAACTACATTCACCACCATCACTGACCATACCGGTGGTATATCGCAGAGTAACTCATTTGGGTCCCAAATGAAATAGCAATGTAACTCATACAGGTCACTACTACAATAAGTAATGGGATTGCATGCTCCAACGTGATTAAATATGTCAGTAATTTCATTACTGCGTGGGGTCGTATAAAATCATGATTGTTGGTAATGCCAATATGTTTAGTTACAGTGGGAACTAATATATCAATATGACATGATTTAAAAAAGATTTGTTAAAAGTCTTGCCATGAAATTGTTATTAAGATATATAATTCCTTAATTATCTTTAGATTGCTAATGTGATAGTGGTGTAACTCATTCGGGTCCCCACTGCAATAGCAGAGTAACTCATTCAGGTCCCCACTACAATAGCTGTTTAACTCATTCAGCATGTTCAGGTCCACAATTTTATATATTATAGCTCAGGTCAAATAAAATAGTATTTGTGGTTTCAGTTACATCTAAAATAAATGGGGAATGTGTCCATGGGACACAGATGATGCCCCACTTGCATATCATATAAAGTTATAAGGGACATAACTGACGAACGGTAAAAGTGACGCTTCCCTAATTTGTACTTGATCCGAGTTGTGTGGTAATAAGTACTATTGTGTATAAGTTTCATAACATTTGGTTAAGCCAAACTAAAGTTAGAGAACGGAAACGAAAAAGTCAGCATTTTTTCCATTTGAAAAGGGGCATAACACTAGAGCATTAAAAAGGTGACACCACCAAAATGCAACCTTGATCTGTATTTGTGGTAATAAGCATTGCGTAGAAGTTTCATAACATTTGGTTGAGTATAAACTTAAATTAGAGAACGGAAACAAAAAAATCATCAATTTTCCATATGTAAAGGGGCATTACTCTAGAACGGTTAAAGTGACGCCACCATAATTCAAACTTGATCTGTGTTTTTTGGTATAAGTTTCATAACATTTGGTTGAGGCATACTAAAGTTAGAGAACGGAAACCGAAAAATTTAGCAATTTTTCTATTGTAAAGGGGCATAACTCTAGAACGATAAAGTGACGCCACCAAAATTCAAACATGATCTGTGTTTTGTGGTAATAAGCATTGTGTATAAGTTTCATAAGATTTGGTTGCGGCAAACTAAAATTAGAGAACGGAAACCAACTTTGGGACGTATGTACATACATACAGACGGACAAGGGCAAAACTGTATGCCCCTCCGCTACGGCGGGGACATAAAAATTAAAATAAGGGTAGGTAGGCATGGTAGGTAGGCATTTTTTTTTTATTTTCTGTTATATTTTTCATTGAGTCTATGGGAGCAGCATTCTGACACTAACAGTACAGTGATTAATAAACAAGAGGCTCTCAAGAGCCTTAATCACTCTCACCTGTAATGTTTTGCTTAAATCTTTAATCAAAGATTAGTTTTGCTTTTCAATATATGTTAACATGGTTAATGAGTGGCTTAAAAATTCCATTTAAGTGTTCTTTGAATCTGACATATTTTCTTCAAAAGCCAAAAAAAACTGCATTTTACCCCTATGTTCTATTTTTAGCCATGGCCACCATGTTTTTTGATGAAACAGAAAATAAAACACAAACTTTATTCTAGATACCCTAAGGATCATTCAGCTTAAGTTTGGTTGGAATTGGTTCAGTAGTTTCAGAGAAGATTTTTAAAGTTAGAAAACATGATAAACAAATTGTGTAAAATTGTCGTTAAAGGAAATAACTCCTGAAGGGGTCAATTGACAATTTTGGTAATATAAAGTTATTTGTAGATCTTAGTTTGCTGAACATTTTTGATGTTTACAGTTTATCCTTATCATTAATATTTAAGATAAAAACCAATGAAATACTTAGATGAGCGCAGCCTGATACGACTGCAGAGGTCGAACCCTAAACAGTTGGGGCAAATTTGGACACAATATTCAAGCTTGATACTGTCATTGACTGTCTGAATTTTAACAAAAAATTGAAATTTGAAAAAGAAAAGAAATATGAACCCTTAAAAACTTGAACCCCCTCCTCCTATAGCATGTATAGGAGCAATTAGCTGCAAACTCAATCTCAGCCATCCCTTTGTATTATGGAACCTTGTAGTACAATTTAAGAGAGATCCATACACTTTAACACAAGTTATTGTCTGGAAACTAGAAAAAATGCTTGTTTTGGCCCCTTGTTGTCTCTAATTCCTGCATGTTTGGGGCAATACCCCAAACTCAATACCAGCATTCCTTTTGTGATATGGAACATTGTGGTAAATGTCAGAGATCCATACAATAACACACAAGTTATTGTCCGGAAACTACAAAATGCTTCTTTTTGGCAACTAATTCCTTAACTATTGGTACCATGACCCCCAAAATCAATCCCAACCTTCCTTTTGTGGTATTGAACTTTCTTGTCAAATTTCATAGAGATCTATCTACTTAAACTAGAGTTTATTGTCCAGAAACTACAAAAATGCTAGTTTTTGGCCCCTTTTTGGCCCGTAATACCTAAACTGTTGGCACCATAACCCCCAAAATGAATCCAAACCTTCTACTTGTGGTATTAAACATTGTGATACAATTTCAGAAAAATTGAAATACTTATACACAAGATAATATCCTGAAAGTAGAAAAATGCTTGTTTTGGGCCCCTTTTGGGCCCCTAATTCCAAAACGGTTAAGACCATCATCCCCAAAATCAATCCCAACCTTCCTTTTGTGGTATTGAACCTTCTTATTAAATTTCATAAAGATCCATTCACTTAAACTAAAGTTATTGTCCGGACACCAAATGTGTCTTCGGACGACGCAGACGACGACGACATCATAGTTTACCATTATACGATCCCAAAAATTTTTTTGCGGTAGTATAAAAACTGCATTTCACTCCCTATGTTCTAATTTTAGCCATGGGGGCCATGTTTTTTGACGAAACAGAAAATAAAACACAAACATTATTCAAGATACCCTAAGGATCATTCAACTTAAGTTTGGTTTGAATTGGTTTAGTAGTTTCAGAGGAGAAGATGTTTGAAATAGTTTACACCGGACGAATGACGACGACGGACACAGATGGACACCAAGTGGTGAGAAAGCTCACCGCTCCTTTGGAACGGTGAGCTAAAAATGACATTACTCTTTAGGGTACAACTTGATTTATTTCACTTGACTGGGCCACTCATCATAGACCAGTCCATCTATAGACAGGTGTTTTGGGATACACTCATCAATGAGGTGTCAAGTTTATATGGTCATTGAGTCGGTTAAAATATGTAAACACTAAACACTATATATAAGTATTCGCAAAGTAAATAATGAGACATAGCCATGGATTTTCTTGACAAGCAAAGTTTAAAAAATATGTAAAAATTGTCACATTTTTCGAATTTGTGGATATGAGAGTAAAACAATGACGACATCAGTTGTAAATTATGCATATGTCATTATTCTTTAACATTTTGAAATACTTTTTCCTTCCTTAAATTCCAAATGCTTTTATTTTTTTTTGGAAGGGGGGTTACACGGGGATATGTTGGAAATAGAATTGATCATATTTAAGGAAGGAAAAAAAGAGTTTAAATATTTATTTTATAAATCATGTTTATAATAAATATCACAATCAGAAAGGTTTCAAACAGACTAATTCAGTAGCCGATACTTTAAAATACTTTGCTATATCACCTATAAATGCTATAAATCTTAAATTATTTTATTCATTCCAGTTCTTTTGTATATCTTTTGATGACACTGATTTATGATTAGAAATCTGTAATAACAAGCATTCTGAGAGTATTGCATGGCAATACATAGTCCCCTACCGGGTAAAAATTCATTATACTGGAACAAAATGCTAACTTGTTCTATAACTTGTCATGGTGAAAACAAAAAGAAAATATCAAGTCAATATCTTCAAGCATGACTAAAAATAGTGTGGAAAACTGATCATATGAGTGAATTTTTCAAGGTCAATGACTATAACTCAGCACAAAATTATCAGACTGAAACAAAAATTTGAACTTGATCTGTAACTTGTCATGATAAAACTGTTTACCAATTTTCAATCAATATCTTCAAGCATGATGAAAAAAAGTGTGGAAAACACTCTAACATTTGTCCAACATTAGATATGATTAATAGTTCTCTGAAATTAGATATGATGTATATCTATTTTCAAATTATAATCAAATATAATCTGATAATATTTAAAAAGTTCCAAATATTTTTTCTTTCATTTGTCACAAACTAATATAGATTTGTTACTCATCTATAAAATGTCAACAATTTTATCTACACAATGTAATGTGATGAAATATATGCATTAATAAAAATAGATTATTATCAATTACCCGGTAAAGGATTTCACTTCATAATTTTTTTTTATACATATAGCATTCATAAAATTAGTTTATACAAAATAACAAACAAACCTGCCAAAAAAAAATTTCTTCAAACAATTCACCAAAGAATGTCTTTTAAAAAATGAGTCACCTCTCTTTGTACAGAAATATGGTTTAACATATAGTACTCTAACATTAGATATGGTCCAGAGTTATGGTCCATAACTCTGGACTAAATCATCAGACCAGAACAAAATTCAAACTTGATCAATAAAACTATATACCAAATTTCAAATCAATATCTTCAAGAACGAATAAACTAGAGGCTCCAAGGAACCTGTGTCGCTCACCTGATATTTTTATTTACAATTGATGCATAAATCAATGCAACCGTTATACTTTTGCTTTAGTTTCAGAGATATAAGCCAAAAACTGCATTTTACCCCTATGTTCTATTTTTAGCCATGTCTGCCATGTTGGTTGGCAGGCAGGGTCATCGGACACATTATTTAAACTAAATACCCTAATGACGATTGTGACCAAGTTTGGTTAAATGGTTAAGTGTCTCAGTTGTTTCACAGGAGAAGATTTTTGTAAGATTACAAAAATTTACCAAAAATTGTTAAAAATTGACTTTAAAGGGCAATAACTCCTTAAGGGGTCAACTGACCATTTTGGTCATGTTGACTTATTTGTAGATCTTACTTTCATGACTTTGCTGAACATTATTGCTGTTTACAGTTTATCTCTATCTATAATAATATTCAAGAAAATAACCAAAAACTGCAAAATTTCCTTAAAATTGCAAATTCAGGGACAGCAACCCAACAACAGGTTGTCTGATTCGTCTGAAAATTTCAGGACAGATAGATCTTAACCTGATGAACATTTTTACGAATGTCAAATTTGCTCTTAATGCTTTAGTTTCAGAGATATAAGCCAAAAACTGCATTTTACCCCTATATTCTATTTTTAGCCATGTTGGTTGGCAGGCGGGGTCATCGGACACATTTTTTAAACTAGATACCCTAATGATGATTGTGATCAAGTTTGGTTAAATTTGTCTTACTAGTTTCAGAGGAGAAGATTTTGTAAAGATAACAAAAATTTACAAAAATTGTTAAAATTGATTTTAAAGGGCAATAACTCCTTAAGGGGTCAATTGACCATTTTGGTCATGTCAACTTTTTTGTAGATATTACTGTTTACAGTTTATCTCTATCTATAATAATATTCAAGATAATAACCAAAAACGGCAAAATTTCCTTAAAATTACCAATGCAGGGGCAGCAACCCAGCAACGGGTTGTACAATTCATCTGAAAATTTCAGGGTAGATTGATCTTGACCTCATAAACAATTCTACCCCATGTCAGATTTGCTCTAAATGCTTTGGTTTTAGAGATATAAGCCAAAATCTACATTTTACCCCTATGTTCTATTTTTAGCCATGGCGGCCATCTTGGTTGGTTGGCTTGGTCACCAGGCACAATTTTTAAACTAGATACCCCAATGATGATTGTGGCCAAGTTTGGTTAAATTTGACCTAGTAGTTTCAGAGGATAAGATTTTTGTAAAAGTTAACGATGACGGACGCCGGACGCCAAGTGATGAGAAAAGCTCACTTGGCCCTTCGGGCCAGGTGAGCTAAAAAGTGTGGAAAACTGATTTGCCGGATTGACGGATGGACAGACGGACGGAGTGCAAACCTAAAGTACCCTTCGAATTCGTCGGTAGGGGACTAATAATTATAACAGCAATCATCCTTATCACACACATTTTTCGAATGGACTGTATTTATGCAAATTAAAACCTAAGCTCCGCCTGATCAGTTGAAAACTCAATGGTAATAGGCTATTATAAAGACTAAAAAGTAAGGTAGGTAGTCAGTCAGGGATATAACTCTATAGGGTTATTACAGAAAAATAACATACATTTGTTATGGTGGACTAAAAAATCAAAGAACTGTGATAACATATGTATGTTACATGTTTCAAAGGGACAATATACATCATAAGTTTAGTTAAAATGTATAAAAGTTCTATTGATATTACTTTTGTCTATATGTATACTTAACTATTGAAAGATAAAACAGTTCATAGTTTGCCAATTTTGCATAGTACACCTATATGTTATTACAGAAAAAATATGCCTGTAATAACTAAAGGGTGTTATCACAGCTTCTCTATATCACTTCAAAGCATTTGCTCCGACATACATCATGCTCAATTACTATGTATTTTAATTTATTGTAAGAAATAATGACCAGAGCATGTAATGAGGTTCTGTGCAAGTTTCTCAGTAATTCCCAAGTGTCTTATATAATAAGTTACATTCCTTTAATAACCTAGCCTTGTTATCACAGCTAAGTTTATCCCTTAATAGCCTCGTCTCATTGATTTACCATGGTTAATCAAAAATGAATTAATTTAATTAAAAAATTAGTTATCAAGGCTATGCATTTAGTTTCTGCGCAAAGTCTCAAGAGTTCCCTAGAGCCCACTATAAATGAAATAATTTTACAAATAACAAACATATGTTATTACAGATTTGGAAAATTTAAGGAATAAAGAGTAGACAACTCATGAAAGTATCTGTAATAACACACGCAAGTTATTTTCTGTAATAACCTTATAGAGTTATATCTTTGACTGGTAGTGTAACTGTCACCGAATATATTTTTTATATGGCCTCATACAGAATTTAATTGCAAATTTAAAACCACAGACAGGGATTCACTTTAATTGTAGAAGATCAATTGTACTGAAAACTTAATCCAATGTAGCAAATGACCATGGCCATCAAACTCTTAAATAAATTTGAGAATGGAAATGGGGAATATGTCAAAGAGACAACAACCCAACCAAAGAGCAGACAACAGCCGAAGGCCACCAATGGGTCTTCAACGCAGCGAGAAAATCCCGCACCCGGAGGTGGTCCTCAGCTGGCCCCTAAATAAAATTGTGTACTAGTTCAGTGAAAAATGGACGTCACACTAAACTACAAAACATATAAATGAACAAAAATTAAAAAACATACAAGACTAACAAAGGCCAGTTTATTTCCGATGCAAAGACCCTATGAGCGAATCAATATTAATACCAAAATAAGTAATTAATGCTACTATTTTCAAAGGCCTTATTTAAACAATTTATTACCAGGTTTTTGATTGTACCAAGTATACTAGTAAGTAGAATAGATAGTTTAGCAGTGGAACAATGACTTGAAGACGAAATAAATCTATATTTGTAAGGAGTTTTGTGCAGCTTCTGAAGCCAGTACATAAGTTGGAACTTTCAATGTATTTGGTTCTGCTTGTAAAGAGGTAGCTAAAAGTTTATGTTTGTTACAGATGTCATTTTCCGAAAATGGAGTCAGTTGGAATGTTGGTGAATTTGTGATTTCCTTTTGTAGAACTTCAATGTAAAATTTGCGTCAAACAATAATGATATTGTTAGCAGCCTTATCATGCTTATCAGCCGGGACAAAAACATATTCCTTGGCGAGTTCTTTTAGCTTATGTTTGATACGAGAAATTGGGCTATTATGGTTGTTGTTAGGAGTAAAATGATCTTAAAAATGTTGAATACGTATCTGCGTATATCAACTATGTTCATTACCGAATTAAAAAAGAATCTAATGATTTCTTGTCAGCTTTTTCTCGTTTTATCCATTTAGAGCAGTAAGTACGGAGTTATTTACGACACTCATTCCAATTAATAATTGACGGGGGACGATATTTAGGTCCTTTACTGAGGAATGATTTCAACTCTCAGTCACGAACGATGTTAAGGTCTCCTGTTATAACATGGGAACTGGGGTCATAAATGTATTCGGAATTACTGCAATTTCATAAGGTAGGTGTATTGTCACTGATATTAACATCTTTACACACTTTGCTAAAAGCTTAAAGACTAGCATAAGGACAAAGAATTGTTTTTTAAACAAAAATATCGATAAACAATCGATACATTTTACATCTGACATCGATTTTTCACTTGTCCCATCGGACAAGTAGTATGGTGAATCTACTTGCCAGACGCATGTGTCCACTTGTCCCAGACAACTGGACAAACAGTAATGTGAAGCCCTGCTTACCCCATGTCAGATTTGCTCTAAATGCTTTAGTTTTTGAGATATAAGCCAAAAACTGCTTTGACCCCTATGTTCTATTTTTAGCCATGGCGGCCATTTTTGTTGATTGATCAAAACTTGGGATACAATTTATAAACTAGATACCCTAAGGAACATTCAGTTAAAGTTTGAAGGCTCGGTAGTTTTAGATGTGAAGACTGTTGAAATAGTTTAGGACGACAAGGACAGATGAATGAAGACGACAGTAGCCAAGTGATGGCATAAGCTCACATTAAGGCCTTGGTAATCTAAAAAGGAGAAAAAAAAAGCAAGATGTGGCTTTGGCCAGCTGATATTTTTACATAGGAACAACAGAGTCAGCATGGGGCCACTAAGCTTAACTACCCACTTTGCACCAGCTGATATAAATGAATGCCTAGGGTGGGAATCGAACCCACATACACCAACTCTGTTGTCCTACACAAATGTATAAATATATTTTAAAATGGACAAAAAAATTTGCTCCAAACACAAAACAACTAGCAGTTTGACTAGAGGCTCTCAAGTGCCTGTATCGCTCACCTGACTGTACTTTTGTTTTAGAAATCATGTATAAAAAGGATAAAAATCATGTTCTCAAGACAAATACATCAATTCATGGTAGATAAACAGATGTACATGTAAATAATTGCAGAACCAAAAGCCACTTTACTGTCGATGTTAATCAGACAGAAACTTTGATACTTAACGTCAGACAGAAAGTGCACGTCAACATTAATTACTATTCGAAGTATGCATTACTTAATTCTTGATATGAAAATGCAAGGATGTTTTTTACACTTGCATGCTTAGCTTTCTCAATTTTCCTTTTTTTTTCTTATTAAATTTGTTTTGCCAGAAAATCGGACGACCAAATTGCCTTGTCTGCCTCATCAGTAGTTACAGCCCTGATACATGTACATTCACAATCTTATAAAGCCTAGTCATGTAGATATGCATACAAATTTAAATAAGATTGCAGGGGTTTATCTGGGTATTTTGGGAAAAAGGACCCTGGTCAGTTTTGGGAATTTTTTAACGCGATTTTCAATGAAATTGGGAAAAACAACCAATATACCAGATGTTAGTTTTAGTGTGTTTAGTTCATTAAAAATTTTCTTTTTTGGTGAAAATAAAGTAAGTAACTATATAAATGCTATTAGTAATTCAATTTTCTGTTCCTTTTTGTTTTTCAATTTAACAACAAGGCACTCAAGTTTATATTAGTATCAAAACAATGAGTTCTTCAAGCACACATGTGATACATATTTACCCCCCCCCCTTTCCTTTTAGACAGCAACACTAAACATGGTTAATATAATAATAAAATTTTTTTTAAATCTACTTGCTCTTCCAGATTTTTACTGGCCCTTCAAAATTCAGAAGAAATTACCTCTTAGATCTTTAGTTATTTGTTTTCCTCATTAAAACATCTAATATCAACAATTTTAAGTGATAAAGAAAAGTATTGTCACATTTTTTGTGAACTAAAATAATTTTGAGTTTCTGAATAAAATATTTCCTGTTTCTTTTTTTTTCATATAACTTTTAGTTTTCAATTTTAGTGTTGCTATTTCATAGTTGTCAAAAACTAAATTTAAAAAAAAAATTTATTTAGTGAATTTGATCGGCAAACCCGGAATTAGCCTGATCTGTTTCCGGAATCTGATCCGGTTTTGAAATTTTTCTTCACTTCCTGTTTATGGCAGCCATTGATTGTAATGTTGTTTTGTAGTCAATTATGTTTTTACTCGGATTTACACATTACTTGTTGTCGATTTTCGGCCTAAAGCTAGCGGTTGAACAAAATAAACATATCTGTAATAAATAATAAAGATGAAAATGAAGTTTGTGATCGTTTGGGAATTTTGCTCCCAAAATTGGGAAAAATGTAGGGTTTTTGCCGTTGGGAACGGGTCCGAATACCGGACCCTGTGGAATGCTAGAAAATCCATGATGATTGATTGGTTGATTAGTGTTTAATACCACTATGTGTTTCACCACTATAGTGCTATTTTGTGGCAGCCAGTCATTATTGGTGGAGGAAGCCCCAACCTTCAGTAGGAAAACTGACATGCAGGCTTCGAACTCACTACCTCAGTGTTGACATATTAAAATAGCAATACTTTAACATGTAAGTTATGTAAATATTCAAAGTCGTTGAACCATGACTGAAGGTACATGGCTAAACAACACCATGGAATGAGATGTGCCAATGCTAATACAACTGCATACTAAATACCATTGACTTATTATAAGTCGTTCCCTTTAAACAAACCTAAACACAAACATTAACTTGTAAACTATGTAAAAGTTTCAAAGTCAATGAACCATGATCAGGGGTGGGGCTATATAATCTCCATGGAAACGATACTTGCAAATGCCAATAAATTTGCATACCAAATATCATTGACTTAACATTAGCAGTTCATCTTAAACTGATCTAATCACAAACAAATACATGTAAACTAAGCAAAAGTTTCAAAGTAAATAGACCATGACTAAGGGGGCGGGGCCAAATATTCTCCATGGAAATGAGATGTACTAATGCTTATACAACTGAACACCAATTAACATTGGCCTACCACTAATGGTTCCCTTTGAACTGACCTAATCACAAACTAATACATGATAATTTTCAAAGTCTATAGACCATGACTAAGGGGGCGGAGCCACATAATCTCCATGGAAATGAGATATGCCAATGCTTATACAACTGCATACCAAATATCATTGACCTACCACTAGTGGTTCCCCATAAATTGACCTAATCACAAACTAATACATGTAAACTATGAAAAGTTTCAAAGTCAATAGACCTTGACTGAGGGGGCGGGGCCAAATAATCTCTATGGTAATGAGATGTGCCAATGCTAATACAACTGCATACCAAATATCATTGACCTACCACTAGTGGTTCACCATGAACTAGACCTAATCACAAACTAATACAGCAGTAGTAAAACTATGTAGACCACTCAGTCACTGACCAAAATTAACACACGTCAGAGGAAACAGGAGAGAAAATCTAGTGGGGACCTGAAACAAGTCCCCAGTTGAGTTTAGGTCCCCAGTTGCTAGTTTGTGTGACCAATACAACCAAAGTCCCCAGTTGAGTTTAGGTCCCCATTTACTAGTATGTTTTACCAATACAACCCAGGTTCAAAGGTTTCAGAGGTTTGAAAAGACAGTGCATTTATGATTAATTTTTAGATATATATGTGTGGATACGTACTAACATCAATTCTGATGCACAAGAAACGAGGCGTTAATTTATTAAAATCCAAATATATATGCATGGTACAGGTATCATGAAAATAAGTGCCATCCCTCAGTTCTATGTATACATGTTGTTATATAATTTTATATCATGGTTAACATGGTTAAGGTCAGGAAAAAACTTTTTGGGAGCCAGAGCAGCCCCTGACTCGGGTTTTCAGAGGAGAAAAAATTTGTCTAACCCAAAGCTCCAGATCAGAATTTACTAATTAAGGTTTTTACTCCTC
Source organism: Mytilus coruscus (assembly GCA_017311375.1). Classification (NCBI taxonomy): domain Eukaryota; kingdom Metazoa; phylum Mollusca; class Bivalvia; order Mytilida; family Mytilidae; genus Mytilus; species Mytilus coruscus. The sequence continues at coordinate 60,152 of JAASAO010001562.1, forward strand.
ATTTTTTTGGCGATAGAGTGAAATAGTTTTTTCTTTTGAATCATCAGTTCCAAGGTCATCCCTCAGGTAAAGATTGAATTGGGGTTTTCGCTCCAATATTCCTGAATGTATTGTTCTTTTTTTTCATCATGACATTTAATTATACTCCGGGTAAAATTTATTCATTGTCATGTGTATGATGCATAAATATTATAGTTCTGTGAACATAGTGTATGTTTACAATCGATTCACCATCATGACCATGTTCATGGACAGTTTTATTTTTGCCCAATTTAGTGACATATTAAAACCAAAATATTCTCCATGTAAGCAGCAAAACAGTCACTTTAAATATATGATCATGATGATGGACATGATCATGATGATGGATAGTTATTTCATGTCCAGTGTCATTGCACACAGAGTTATTACTCCACGAGTGAATTATTAATCATTATTAATCATTATTCCTCAGAATATGTGTCAGTTTTCAGTATTTAAATAAACTACCTTCTTTGGCACAGGATATGCTATTTCTACCTCTTCTATATTGTGTATTATAAAAACATGAAAAAGAAAATTCTATGAACATGATGAACAGGTGCCGATTGTCTATCAGGATACAAAATTTTAGCCAGGGACAAAAGATTTAAATTCCAACAGGGACCCAGTTTTGATTCTCCAACCTTATACCTTCACTTACATTTACGCTAATGTAAGTGAGTGAGAATGCCCAAGTAGTTACAATTGATGGATGGACGGACAGACAGAAAACAGTATACCATAGTACGTCCTGTAAACGGATGTAAAAAAAACATATGAATTTGATCTCGCTTGTTTGAAATATATACAATCAAGATCTACAAGAAAGTCATTTTACATGAAGTAACAGTCTCTGAGACGCCTACTTTCTGTTTTTATTGTAACCCTTTATGATAATTTGTAGACAAACATTTTACATGTTCAATTTCTAAGCCCTGCAACATTGTTATTATTTTACTTTAGAGGAACCTCAAGTTAGACACAAGTCATAATATACACCCATACAGAATAGTTGAAATAAAGTTGGATCTCGAAATAAAGGTTAGGGTCAAATGTGAACAGGTCATCTAACAACAGGGGAATGTATCATGTATGTCTCAATACATGTATATAGCTATATATAGCCAAGCCTCAAGAAACTACATAATCCTTAATTCCTAGAGCTACGTCTACAGTTCAATTGATTAAACATGGTAAACTGTTATCATATATCAGTTGAAGCTAATAAACATGATAAAGGTGTTTCACTTTGTGGTTGTGATGCTCAGAATCATGTGAAAGTCTGATAAACAGATAAAATAAGTCTTTGTTTGGTTCATATCGTTTGCATTCAACGTTTTTTTTTCACGGTTCACCTAATCTAATCTAATCCAACATCTTTAGACCCACTTTGTAGAGGAACCATATTTCCAGATGTAGAACAGGTGCTCTTTTTACATAACAGTGCTGCTTTACATTCCACCATTGGGCAACTTACCATATTTACATGCTCAGCTTGGGTGCTCTCTCTATACATATATAGTCCAAATAATTATGTTGGAATGCGTCACAGATAAAAATTAAAATAGCCTTTCAAGATGTCATAATAAATTATTAGAGGATCGTAATGATGGTAACTTCATGACAAATAACAGTAATAAATTCTTGGGCGATAATTCTTGCCACATGACGTTATCAGTAATTTTTCATGCATGACGACAAAATGTACAATTTCTTTTAAACAGAATCGCTTATTCTTCTGCCAGATAATGGCCACAATCAACAAACTGATTATACTGACATGGATTTGGTGCTCATACAGAACCACCCCCTCCCCCCAAATTATTTGCACTAGATTCATTACTGTCCACATACCAACTTGTAACGAGCTATAAGAAATTGATACAGCAGGCGTCACGTAAGGCGTTCTCTTTGTACTACACCATATGTATGTATGTATGTACGAAGATCCCTCCGTGAACGGAGCACCCCTCGATTACTGCGAGGGTACAGTGGAATCCATGTACACTCCCTATCAGGATTAATGGAGATGTGTCACTAACTTTATATACAGCCCACCACCAGGACAATCCCCAACCCAACACAGAGGGAGTGTTAGGAGACACAGGGAAGTCTGTTATGGTGGAGGAAGCCGAAGTACTCGGAGAGAACCACCGGGATTCTCGGCGGGAACAGACAAACCGAAGAGATTTCTATAGATTGATCTCCAGGTCAAAGTCGAGGGCCCACTTTGACCAACCGAGGCCCCCAAAGTACCCATTCTAGTTTAATCTCCGGTCTAGGTACCAGAGATGTGTGTGGGAGGGTGAAAATCACCCTACTAATGTACTGAAATTTCCAGCGCCCAGAGTCAGGATCGAACACGGGACCTTCAGCACTGTAGCCATCGGTTTTAACCACTAGGCCACGAACCCACACAACTGTTAATAAAATAACAAAAAAATATTCATTCACCGTTGAATGCAAACATGCATGTATGATGTAGATGCAAACATGCAAACGATATGAACCGAACGAAAACTTATACTATAGGACTAAATTATGTGATTAAGAAGAAACAATAGCAATACAACCTACCAATTGTTCCGAATACAGTTACGTTTGAACTGAATAGATATAAAAATAAAAGAAGGAAACCAGCGAGAAACATGGCGTGCACCTGTAAGCTGCCATTTTCCTTGTCAGGTCATGACCTCAAGGCATGCTTAAGAAAATATAAAATTTATTTAATCTGTTTAAATATGAGATGCCAAAGTATTGTGATGTTTAATTTTTCCTTTTGATAACAATTTTCTTGCATATTTCAAGAATGTTTGAATATTTAATTTCTGCGGGAAATCACGCAGGCGCAATCATCGGTTACGTGTAACTTTGATGTCAAATTGTGTCTAAATATGTGTCAAACGTCCCATGCCTCATGCGAATGGGGACCTAAATACATACTGTGAAAATGACCATTAAACGTAATGTGAATCCCTGGAACATTACTTTTTGGCAATATTTTACGGCTTTAGACCCAGGAAGTCTTTCTGTGACCAAATATGATCAATATTTAAGACAACAAAGAGGATTTTGTAGTGGGGACCTTAGTCAAGTCCCCACTAGAGTTAGAGTCCCCACTTGCCCGTTGGTGTAACCTATGCAAGTCCCCAGTTCAGGGGGTGTGTCGGTACACACACACACACACACACACACACACACACACACACACACACACACACACACACACACACACACACACACACACACACACACACACACACACACACACACACACACACACACACACACACACACACACACACACACACTCAAAGTACATACCATAACATCTATGGATATGTACTTACATTGTACATTGATGATTAAAGTATCATATGCATTAACACATTGACAGCATCTGTTTGTTTTTACTAGCGTACATTAATTTTATGAAATGACATTAACTTTTTTCTCACAATATTCAACACATGTGTTAATAAGCACCTTATCTCTATAATTGCCATAATATATGATTCTACTATATTTTTTAATTCATGCTTGAAAATGTTTAATATGTCTACCATTTTAGCCTTTTTATTAGAAACATAATGTGCTTTATAAACTGAAAAGGACATTCAACTAAGCAGATGATTTAGTGCATAGTATGCATCATCGTGAATTTTGTATCCTATTATCCTAAGAGAACGGAGACTTATTACATGTCCGTCAATACAGACTTTTTTAAAAAGTAAATCTCTCATTGATTTTCAAAATGTTTTATGATATGAAAATGCAATGAAAAAATGATTATAGTTATTTAGTTCATTGCAGTGTGAACAAAAATTATTTTTGAAAGAACTAGGTATGATTAGAGCCGTTTCTGGCCCCCTTTTTTTCCAGAATTTTGAAACTTTGAAGTTGAAACCCATCCCGCCTGTGGAATGAACTATAGTATCTGCTCGTCTGCGTAGCACCTTACTTTATTGTTTTATGTGCTCAAATCTGTGCAAACTTAGACCTTGAAAAGGCTATGAACGACGAAAAGTGTAAAAAATCTACTATTACGGGGGCTTTCAAATAAAGAAGATATATAAACCAGTAATAGTTTAATTTTGGCAGCTTGAGTTAACATATATGCATAAATAAATAAGTATAATATACACACAAAAATATTCATATAATACAATACAAAAGATACACATACGAATAATCTAAATAAAGCGGGCCCAAAAGAAATAACAAAATGCGCCAAACAGCCCGCCAAAAAAGATTAACAAAAACAACAAAACAAATTCTAATACATAAAACAAATTATACACACACGCAAATAGAAGAATTGAACCCAAGGAATGAGACACTTCCTTGTAAGTTCAAGCTAAGCTTATGATCCCAAAGGATAGCACACTCCTTTGTAAGATCAAAGTCCTAAGGGATCCTAAGGGATAAGATTGCTCCATTATAAGATTAACATCGATGACCTCCTAACGATGTACAAAGCATACAAACAAAATTAAGATGATATATCATAAATCAAGAAGTAGACTATACAGATTTTATATGATTGAAAACATGTTGAAAGCATCTGCGAAGCTCGTATAGACCAGCCCCATTAAGATGCAACCTCCGTCCTTAAAGGCAAAAGAGACCTTATAGGACGCCCTTTTACAAGAAACCTTTTATAGGATTTTATAAAATTAATGTTATATTTAGAACATACAGAAAGTAATTGCCTATTAATATTAGCACATTTAAATTCAGTTAAATCAAAACTACAGGTCTTGGTAAAATAGAGGAGATGTATAGCTTAATATGCGGAGACAAAGATTTAAATTTGACGAATAACTCACTAAAATCAGCAATGATTCGATCTACAGAAAAATCTATTACGTCGTTAGTGCCAACATGTGAAAAAGACAATAAGATTAGTTACTCAAGTTTATTTCACCTTGATCTAGTTTTTTTCTTTAAAGTGAAAATACGAGCACCACTGTAAGCTTGAAGGTCCATGTTAGAAATATCAGACAAATGTTTACAGATTGAATGGGATAACACCAGCACATGCTTGTTGTTTATGTCTGAAAATATATCATAAAAGTTTGGCCATGGACTCTGCAACAGAAATTTCCTCCTGCATTGTTAAGTTTAAATACAGCTTATATGCATCACTTGCCCAGTCACCGTGAAACTGAATAAGTTCACTAGGGACTCTAGCCTGAAAAGCAAATGACGCACCTCCCCGTCTAAAAGAATGTGTAGAATAAAGGCGAGGATCTCTACCAGTCAATGAAATGATACGCTTAAGTTTAGATTGAAACTGTTTGTAAGTTACTGTTTTAAGACTAGCATTTCTCTTGATAACAAATGCAGGAGATTCTTCAGGAGCAGGAATCATGCGGCACATTCTATTGTAAGCAGTAACGGGACATAAAATAGAATCATCTATTTTGACCAAAGGTATTTTCAAAATTCGTTCACCACATTGTATAGTTTTAGTCCATTCAAACACCACAATAGCTACTCTTTCATACATAAAAACTTTGCCTCTAGTAAGTTGCCTTTTACAATCAAAAGAAACGACAGAATCTGGCACTAAATTAGAATTTCGAGACATAAGAAAAAAGGCAAATAAAAATAAACACCAATAAACCGTATCTGTACAATTATCAAGGTCTAAAAATTAAAGCATCTCTTTTAGCAAATCGGGAGTAATAGGCCTAGTTTGTCTAGGACAGTGTTGTTTTGACTCTAGAAATTCCCGCCATTAACAATTTAAATTCAAAATTATCTAAAAGGGAAATGGAAGATCTAAATAAAAATGCATAATTTTTACACCATTAATATAATTTCTGATAGAATCAGTCGATTTGAATGATCGACTTAAAAACTGCGCATAACAGCTAATAGTTTTAAAAGTGGCAGGAATAGGAGCAACGTCAAAATAAATACAAAAGAGCAAAAAGGCTCTCCATTGTGAAACTAAATTTTTCTTAGTTCCTACTGCAAACGCAGACTTAGTAGACTTTTTAACATCTCTCTCTAACTGTTTAAACTGAACATCTGAAAAAAGGAATTATAAAATTTACATATAAATCACCAATTGTGACTAAAAGTAAATAGACTGTCCTTAACTTCAAATTCCTCTACATTCGAGGAAACCGAGTCAAAGAATTGAGTTCGATGCAAATCAGACAAATGCCAACGAGACAAATGATCACTGATTCTAATATCACTTCCGGACACATGACATGCTCGAACCTCGAATTCTGATATTGCACATAAGTAACATATCTCTCTCAGACACATTTGCAAGTACTCATTTCGGGATCTTCCTGTGTTTATCACTGTAACTGACACTTGATTATCACATAATATTCGTATTTTTCGGCCCTTGAAAAATTGACCCCAGAGTTTTAAACAAATTACAATTGCTAATAACTCCAGACAATTAATGTGAAGCTTATATTCTAATATAAACTTTGGAAAAGCTCTGTGAAAAAATCAACGGCTGAACCATCCACCACAACAGTAATTTTTATACGTCTAACTCAAACAATTTCAAATCAAATAATAAAGGAACAACATAAAAGTAGACTTCACTCACTTAGAAATTTATATATAATTCTTTTACCTTAAGGCTTTCCAGTCAAATTAGCAGACGAATTTCAGCCGAATAATTACTAGTTTTTAAGTTATAAAAACAAACCAATTTTAGTCATGTTTGGAGATGAAATTTGACATCAGCGCCAACGTAGACCATCCTGAAATTTTCAACCATCAACTCTACTCTTATGTATCTTTCATTTAATAAAATATCACGGTGGTCTACGTTTGCGCTCATGTCTAAAATTTAAGAAATAATCCGATTGTTTACAATTTTGACAAGTCCATATAATAGGTCAAACGAAACGGCACGGTTTACGAGATTATTCCGCGGTCCACAATTAATCAGAATATCACGTACGAATAGCTTTTACGTCGTATTCAGTCATCAAGACATGTCACTCTCTTAAAGATAATATGTTGTACGTGTAATTAAACCCAGGCAAAAAAGTCTACCACGGTGCAGACATAATACAGAGTGGAGTCCCTTGAAATATTGTGAATTAATTTCCATTCATTGTTATTTCCAAATATTCAATTAAATCTTACAAATGAATTTTTTAATAAGGTCTGCATACATTTAAACTCTTTTTGTAATTCTGAAGTAAATTGATCATTTCCTCAAATATATTTTGCACTTTTTACCATCTACAGAAAAAATAGATTTATATATCATTTCGTCTACAACGCTTATCACTTTATTTTTTACCGACCGTGCAAGACCCTCGTTGGTGGTCAAGGTCGTTAAAAACTCCCCTCGTCATCTTTTATATGCATGTTATTTTTCCGATTGCAGTCATCATCATAAATATAGGCAACTGGGGCAACTATATGAACTTTCATAATAACAAGAAATAATGTTAAATTATATAATTTTCTATAATTTGATTTTAATATTTTAGTCCTTTAAGAAGTTGCACTGATGACACTTTTGAATTTCTTAACTGGTTTTTGATGTCTTTGATCAGTTAATCTATATTTTTCTCAAGAAACCACTTGACGGCTTTGTATGGTTGTGGGTCAAAGTGTGTCCTGTTACTGTGTCCATTTTCACTAATACTAATTAGCCGCAACATTAACGTTTTAATGAAGTATATGTACGTTTCTAATCAAATTCAAATATTTCGGGGTTTCATAAAATATTTCTAACCAAGTACATATGTATATGTTTCCATATAAACATTAGCGACACATTTTGGATAAAATAAGGAGATGTGGTATGATTGCAAATGATACTATTCATCGGCGATCAATGTGTTAATTTCAGGAAATCTATCGTAGAAATAATGAATTTTCAGAGAAAGTTGAAAATGTTCATAAAGGTCGCCTTCTTTGTGTACACATTTTCGTGAGTGTTTTTTTTTTTATGTCTTGAACCCTGACCTCAATGAGAACTTTGAACTTTGTGTTCAGTATTACATTATTTAAAATATTGCTTTAAGTGTTAAAAAGTTCACAGTGTAGGATACTTAAACTGACAAACAATGGCATTGCACAAGCAACGCGTATTTGTGATAAATACTTAAACCGTATTAATCAGATACTGATATTTTCAATAGTAATTTTAACCGCTTTGTGTTTTTGAATGTAATCATCATGTAAATGTACGCTAATGCTATATTCATAACTTCTTCTATTATTTATGAATATAAGTGTCAATATAAAGCTTTTTTTTTATTTTACCTAGCTTGTTAATGTAAAGACTGCTCATTTCCTACTGTCTTTTATTTGACAATCTGATTTGCATTTATGCATTTTTGTCGAATAATCTGACCAATTCCTTGGTAGCTGTCTTTGATTTAATCCTGTTTTGTTCTATTGTGGTTAACAAGATATGAGTTAATATGCTAGATATTGACTTCATCAAAATAGAATAACGATGCCAAAATCATACTTCAAGTAACAAAAAAAAAAAAACATTATTTGACCTTTGCTAAACACTATTTTGGTTGCTAAATTGTTGATTAGCATGATATACAATTGAATTACTTTCATTTCTTACTGCTCGTTATTCTTATAAACCAATCTGATCTGCTTGTATTCTAATTTGTACAATAAAAAAAATGTATTTTTGTAGTTAAATATGATTTTATCTTTTTTGACTGTTGCTAAGCAAATTTTGGGTTACTTTGCTAAATAAGACTTCTTAAAAAAGAATAATGATGACTCAAACATCATATATGAATGAAAAATCATTTATGGCAGCTAAATCTTCAAACATTGCTATATTTATACCTCATATGGCAGACATCACAAATTTTTGAACCGTTGCTGGGCAATATTTGTGTTGCTAGGTTGTTGCTAAGCATTTATTAAATTGAAATTGAAGTGACTATTCATTTGTAACTTCAAGTTATTTTTAAACAAACAATACTATTTTGAATTATGCTAATTTGTAATGAGAAAGCAATGCATAAGTGATAATTTGGCTATTTAAAAATACCGTTGCTAGGCAACCTTGCTTTCACCGGAACACGAAAAAAATTATTGTTTTGTCTAGTTTCTATACAAAGGCTATCAATGATCTATATATAAACTTATTCTGGAAGGGGGCCAAAAACGCCTCTTATCATACCTTGTCCTTTTCCACTGGAAAAGCAGCTCCTCATTTGGAAAAAAATATAATACATCTATTACCACCTGGATATGTTTATTCTATTATCTTTAAGATACTCAAAAGGGAATCTAATAGAGTCTTTGAATTCATATTTCAGTCTTCCTATACTTAACACTCTTTTCCATTTCAAAAATCCACTTGGTATTTCCATTTTAGTGGACTTAGTAATATTTTGTATATGTCTTTAATATCAATAGTTAGTACATCATTATAATCTCTTAGTTTAATTTCAGTTCGGTTAATATGGAATTTTGTTTTGAATGATTCCTCTGATTTTAATTTATCTACCCATAGTTTTGGTATGTATTTTGTTTAGTTTTGAGAATTCAGAAATCCAATTACTTTTATTTCTTAATTTTGAAGTAAGTATTTCTTCTGACATATTTCCCCTGTTATCAAATATGTCATTTATATATAATATGTCACTATCAATCCAATTATCAAAGAACAAACATTTTCCTAGAAATTTATGAATCTGTTGCCCCATATTACTTGTTTTCTGATTTCTAAATAATTATCGATTTGATCATGATGATAATTTTTACATTTATTCACAGTTCGCCGTGTTTTTATCAACTCTTGATAGAAAATTGGTGTATCGTTCCATATCTTTTATCTAGCAGTTTTGTTTATTTAGATTCATAATGAAAAAAAGCAGTTTTTTTCCATTTTTTTAAAGGTATAATTTTGATAATACAGACTAGTTTGCATTTCCTGGTTGTAATTTTTTATATTTCATTATAAATATATTGATTTTATATAAACTCCATATATATACATATATATTTATACGCTTACTTATTTCATGTTTGAAAATGTTCATAACAACATAGGAATATCGTGTACTATGTAAAATAGGTTTGGAATGTTACTATGGGAATAAATAATTACCAAATAAAGTTCGTTTTTTGTATTCGACATTAAAGGAGCATTAGCTACGAGATAGAGAAAAAAATATTAATGAAAGTGAAATAGTGAAATAATAATTCGCTTTTAGCAAGCAGTTTGGTTCAATTTTGTCAAAATAAGCTAAGAAACATCGCTAGTAGATTATTCACTTGCAAGTAAATAATTCGACCTCATTGAATCCGTATTCATATGACCTTCAATCTAAACCCTTAGCTAGAGCTGGCTTACGCATGAATAAGGCGTGTTCAGTTTTTTAAAGGAAAAGAATGTCAACATTGAAAGTGAAACAAGGGTTAACCATTTGATTGACTGATTCGATCCACAACACAAATCCTTCTTAAAAGGTGAATAAAGGCAACAGTAGTATACCGCTGTTCAAAAGTCATAAATCGAATGAGAGAAAACAAAATAAATCCGTGTTACAAACTAAACGAGGGAAGCACATCAAAAAAGATGATTGTTATATATATCTAACATATAATATGAAAGCAAACAGACCTAGAAAAATCCAATTGCACGAGTTCGCTATCTATTATATTTATATTTATGTTTATATCGGGTTAAATGACCGTCGACAGTCTTCGCAGGTCACCTCGATGGTTCATAAGATGGCGTTTAGACTAAAATACACACGAAATTATGATATTTATTATCGAGCCCATGCATTGTAAATAGTTTATTTTAGATTTTTTTTATAATTTGGATATACGTTTAGTATGTTATGAATCAAATATGAAATTTGAGTCAATTGGTGAACATGAACCTGACAGCTAATGCCCTTTAAAAAAACGATCAAAATGTTAACGGGTGATTAATAACTTCTAAAATTATAAAAAAAAAAAAAAAAAAAAAAGAAAAAAAAAGTTGTTTGGTTGACTGATAGGGGAAGTAAGGGGCGAGGCTACTGGCAATTAAACTTTATTGTTTTAAACAATGAGGACTATGTGAATACAATAAACAAATTAATAACCAAATAAGAAAATGAATAAATTATCTGTAACGAATTGGTGATACTTTGGGATGATTTGAAAATAGAAGTGAGAAATGCAAGTTTAGACTATTGTAAAAGAAAAGCCAAATTAAAAACAGATGAAACAAATACTAGTATTCTAGAAAAACAGCTGAATTATCTCAACAATGAATTACATAATGGTACCGATATAAACCATAAATTACAAAAAGAAATTGAGAATGTGAAAAATGGTTAAGAGGGCTTGTGTAAAGACAGAAATAAACTATATGATGAAAAAACGGTTCACTACGACAGACCAAGATAAAATTTTAGATCTACAAGTGAAATACTATAAAAGTTTTTATCAGTCAAATTACTCTTGTGAAAATGATGTTAAAGTATATTAAAGAAAAATCTTTCAAAAAACCTAAAAGACTCAGGGAGTAATCAATGTCATTGGGCAGTAACAGAAACTATATGTACAGATGCAATATTCAAAATGAAGCTAAATAAACCCCCCAGACTAGATGGGCTGACAGTGGAATTTTATATGCAATTTTGGAAGAGTTTGAAAAATATTATTGTGAAGGTATTTGATTATAATTATAAAAAAAATAACTAACAAACTCTCAAACGAAAGGTGCAATTTCACTAATATTTAAAAAGAATGAACCTTTTTTATTAAATGATTAATTAAATTCCCGAATGTGACCTACCGAATTAGACTTATTACCGGGTTTGTACTAACATGAGCAACACCACGGATTCCACATGTGGACCAGGATCTGCTTACCTTTTCGAAGCACCTGAGATCACCCCCAGTTTTTGGTGGGGTTCAAGTTGCTCAGTTTTAAGTTTTCTATGTTGTGTTTTGTGTACTATTGTTTGTCTGTTGGTCTTTTTTTAGTCATGGCGTTGTCAGTTTATTTTCGACTTATGAGTTTGAATGTCACCCTGGTATCTTTCGCCTCTCTTTTAATATAGAAGGATCAATCTTTTTTTTTATTTTAGTAATGCATTTGACTCGTTAGAATGGACGTTATTGACGGAAACTCTAAAAAGGTTTTGATTCGAAACTAGCTTTATCAGATGGGTTGCAACTATGTATAACGACATTAGGGAATGTATTTTAAATAATGGGTGGGTCTACGATCCGTTCAAAATATACCGTGGAATACGACAAGGGTGTACGGTTTTGGCATCCCTTTTGTTATAACAGTAAAACTAATGGCAAAAAGACTAAGAAGTAAAAAAGTTTTGAAAGGAATAAAAAAAAAAAAAATAGATGGAAAATCTTGTAATTCGAAAGTTTGCCAATAAGCATATTGACAACACTTTTTCTTCAGTCACGGAAAGAAATAAGTTTGGCTCGTAGTATAATTAAACATTTGGAAGTTTTTCAGGACTTAATAGGACATAATAGAAAAAAAAAAAAAAAAAAAAAAAACAGAAGGGATATGGTTAGGGAGATTAAAAATTTTAAAAGATAATTATGAAAATATAAATTGGACTAAAAAACAAATTAAAAGCCTTGGTATCTTTTTGGTATTACAGAAAAGAATGTCAAACATTAAATGGGAAACGGTGTTGAATAAAATAAGAAAACTTGTAGAAAGATGGTCAAAACGAAAGTTAGCACTATTTGGAATAAAATATTAATAATAAAAGTTCTTCCGTTACCAAATATAACATACATTGCTACTAACAGTATCATAACTGAAGATAATCTACAAAATATAATTTTTTCAATTTGAAACTTATTATGCATAAAATAAGCATTTAATTTCATATTAAAATCTTATATATTTCGTTTGGAACGTAAGAAAAATAAGATAAAATGCCAAAATAACAAAAAACTTCGCAAATTGCGCATCGCACATTCTGATCATTCTGAATCATTATGCAAGTCAAATAGAAAGTTCTTATCATTCCATATTTCCTTTTACAGTGTACTAGAAGTTTCTCTCCTACAGAATTTGAAAAGTTTCTGTGGTAATTATATATATATATATATATATATATATATATACAAGTCTAAATTGAAAACAACGTTCAAACCTATGATTGCGTTGGATAAAACCGCAATTTTATACGTGTGCATGCAAAACAAATTCTTGTTAGAGGGTCTAAATACAGCACAAACATTTTCCAAAAGACCAAAAAGTGAAAAGTATATTTTAACAAAACGCATTTGACTAACTGGTCGAACAACAAATGTTCTTAAACCCTGCTGACTGCCATTGGCGATTGCCAAATAAACGGATCACCGATGTAATAAATGGATCTTAATTATAAATTTAATACTAAACAGAAAACAATATATATATATATATATATATATATATATATATAGTGTCTAAAAATAGCAACAATCAACATTCAATCTATCTAGGTGTGGATCAGTTTGTAAATAAACTGATGCAGTTACTACATTAAATTATATAAGTGCCTAAGAATGTAACTTTAACACACTAATGAGTGTTATAAAATTAGTTGTTATATTTTATATTATTCACGCAATATTTCGCTAAACAAATTAGCTCCATCCGGCGTGTGCATCTCTCAAGGTGAAATCGGATGCATGACAAAAAAATATTTTGTAGCTTGAACTACACAAAATTTGAGTAAAAGTTTAACAAAATTTATTGATGTTCTATAAAAATATATGTTTGTAAATTGTCTAGAATATATAAAATATTTTGCCGCTTATTGTACATAGCAATTCTTAAATCAAAACAAATAGTTGTTTTAGTTAAATAGAATGAAGTTCAGGATTTATTCCTTTGGTTTTGGGTAGAACTGTTTTCATCTCTCTCATTAAGTCCATCAGGTTCAAGAGTACGTAGCTGATGCATCCAGAACCTTTCTCTCTGTTTTCTCCTTTGGGAGTCCCAATTTTGGTTTACCTCAATTATTTGAAAGGTGATATTTTCAAAAGTATGCCCTGTTCTTAAGAGGTGTCTCGTAATTGGACAGTTTCTTCCTTTTGTATAAAAAGACCGGTGATTGTTATATATATATATATATATAGACGCTGAATTGCACTGATATCAGAATCATACTAGTATTTTAAGAAGATCTCTGTAGTTATAAGATTGACACTTTTATTAACGTTAACAACACCATACTAGTTTGTGAACTTATTGGACATATCAATATTTCATTTGGATTCCACAACAGTTAAAAGAAGAATTCCGGATAAAGAAAAAACTAGGATCAGACATTCAGATATTGTTAACAGTTGTTAAGTTGACATTTCTATTTGTATATTATTTCTTGTAAAATTGTATAATACATTTTGTTGAATTCATTACTAATTTTTGTCTTTTGCTGGCTAAAATTTAAGGTGATTTCTGGGCATAACAATAGAAAAACAATAATCGCTCGAAAATGGAATGCGTTTTGCGGTTGATGGATTTTATAGTTTTTTGTAAACGTGTCAGAAGTACACAATTGTTATCCTGGTATCTCTGATGAGTTTATATATTAGCCCGGTATATATTATGAGTTTAAATGAAATGAGCTTGGGGCATATTTATTCAAACATTTTGAAATCGGGAATCTTTCGTCTTTCAGTATTTTTTCTTTCTTTATAATAGTGGATACTTGTTAAAATGATTCATTACTGCAATATTTGATTTCAGCATGCATGCTATCTAAAAAAAGAGAAAAAGATAACACACAAGGCAGTGATAAACACTGATGAAGATAAATCCAGAAAAGCGCTTCGGATGCATAAAATTATTAAACGTGTTGTTTTCAATTTTTTTAAAGCCCCACCAGTGTGTAAACTTGTGACCCTATAATATTAGAAAAGTAACTTGTCGTACAATAAAGGTAATTAATAGCTTTTGAACGTCGGAAACAACACTTATTTCAAAATATTTCATAACCACAATTGTATATTTTGAATGATTATCTGTTACAATACGTTATTTGAACTATATAATCATTCAAATGAATATTTATTGTCTTATTTGCATCATTTATCCATCCCAAGGGTTGATTCGGGTATAAAAATATGGTAATACCTTATTACGACCGCCAGTAAAAATATGGCTTAAATAAGGCGTTCGCTTGAATGTATAAGATGGATAAATTGGCAGTAGCGTCCGGTCAAAATGAGGACGATGGTTCCAACACAATCAGTTTTTGTGTTTAAAATGTCCTTTTTGATGGAGGTTAATATGATTGCATTTTTAATATCCAAGTTCTGTTGGTCACATGATTTGCTATGTTGTAATTGTTTTTTTCAAAACAATTGGTAGTATCCAAAATTTTAAACTTTATTTTCTTTCAAAAACAGAAATATACAATGTTTTTGAAAATTACCCAGATCCATAATTATATCAGATTTGATTTTATCCCTTTCGAATATAAATGATGAGCTTTGTATTATTGATGTTTAATATCTCTTTTCGTTTGGGTATCTTGAAGCCGGTACCTATTTAGGTCATACATTGTATTATTTAGTATGCACTATATTCTTTAAATGCTAAGTCTTATTTTAAGAAGGTGAATGACAAATTCAAAAGACAACATCAGCCAAAATATTCAATACTTCTCATGACTGAAATATATAAAGATATTACAGATATGAAAACTTTTAATAAAGTACGTAAAACATGTAAATTTCAGGTTTCGATTGCTGAGATGGTGGCAACAAAGAAATCATGGAAAGGTTCTAACTCAAAATGCATTGTATTCAAACATGATAAAACAGGAAAGAAAATAGCTTGTAAATGTGTACGTAACAAAATTTTGTATTTCATTTTAATCACTCAAAAAGTAATGTTGACATTGTTTATCTACATATCTTAGTTGATATGGTTAATCACAATGAGATTAACCATTTCAACTTGTAATATACATGATCGCAAACTCTGATATGACAAGAGAGTTTAAATGTATGTATCTTAATAACAGTATCGGTTTATGCCTGTGAATAATATTCGAATTAGAATTTATAAGTCAACTTCAATTTCCCAGTCACATAGGCTTAATGTTAACGCAAAACGTATGCTTAGGACGTGATATTTTGAAAAAAATATTCACAGTCACACTTCCACCATTAGTCGACTGCATAGAATCTCTTGACAGAAACATACTCGTTTCTACCACACTTCAGTCGTGACAAATGACAATCAATGCATTTTATTTTTAAGGAAACGTTTCGTGTTTGTACACCATCAAGCCGGTGACAAATATATCATTTTACGTTGTTCATCTGTGGTACATAAAAAGAATCGAATCCTTTACATTAGTTTTAAATGTGTATTAAATGTTGAATTTTTCACATTTGGATCTTTTTCTTCAAATATTCATTTGATGCAAAGTGGGTAATGTTTTTCCAAATAAAATGTACTCTTATAATTGCAGATTAAGAAACAGGTGTCTGTTAAGGAGGTTCTAGCTTGTATGGATGTGCAGGATACTCAAACATCTCCAGCAATATATTGTATAAAGGAAGATGAAAATATTGAAATTTTTATGGAGTTAATTTTCCCTAGTAAGTTTCTGGTCAGGATTACAAAAATAAAACGTTTTAAAAATAATAAATGGAACAATTATTGTAAAATTGAAGTGGACTGTTATGATGAAAAATCGTGCTGAACATTTTGACGAATAGCTGGTAAAAATGAATAGGTACTTTTGGGCTTGTTAGTGATATTTTCTTCTGTTTTTAGTCAATTTATAGTGCACATAGTAATGTATTCTAGACAAATAAATTCGTCGCTTAAAAATGAATCGTTTCTCATAAAACGATGTTATTTTCATAAAGATCACGAGGATAACCCTATTTTAACTTAGGTAGTCAGTGGTTGTCGTGTGTTTATGTGGTTCATAAGTGTTTCTCGTTTCTCGTTTTTACATACTTTCCGTTATCTAGATGATATTTTTCATTCACTAATCCAGAGTTCTCTAAATATACTACCGAAATTTACCCAAAAGAACTTACTTTAACTACTAAGTAAATCTAACATAAACAGCAGTAGTTGTCCTGTTCTAGATTTGGACATTTCAATCTCTAAAGGAAAACTCCATACTAAAATTTACGACAAAAAGACGACTTTTCATTCCCTATTGTTGATTTTCCTTTTTAGACGGCGATGTTCCTTTGGCTCCATCATAGGTGTTTATATATCCCAACTCGTTCGTTATGCCCGTGTGTGTAGTGATGTCATAGATTTTAACGAACGTAATCAATGCATCACTGGTAAATTATCAAGTCAGGGATTTCGTTACCATAAATTACGTAAAACTTTTACTAAATTTTTCATAGATACAAAGATTTGATTAGTAAATTTGGCTGTTCCTGTAGAAAACTGATTAAAACGGTATTTCACATCCTAAATTTTACGGTAATATTGTACTTAAAGCGCGGAAATCACTATGTGATCCGTGTAAACTCATCGAACCTCTTAAACTTCTTAGTAAAGGTTATCTTACCAATGTTGTAACTAGATCTTTGAATATAGTTTACATTGGCACTAATATCGATTTTGTCATCAGCAAATTAAAACATAACTAAATTTGTATTCTTTTCAAACAGGATGTATAAAGACACACCCACGTTCATTTTGATCTACATAGAGGTTTACTTCTAACTATCCTACTGCATGTCGATACAATTATTTTTGGCATTGCACAAGTCAAGTCTTCTTTGACTGTCCATGACGTTAAAATACTAAATCCTTGGTTGTATTTTAGTTGATTTTAGTCTCTGATGCATGATTTTTATTATTAATTGTGTTTTGCTTTTAACTAGCTGTCAGTCACTGCAGTACTCTCTAATCGTACTTTCTTGTTTATTTGACCTGTTGATACTAATTGTAATGCTTTTTGTTATTTAATGTTATTCAGGGTTATATCTGGTCTATATATCAGCTTTGATAAGTGTTTGGTATTACTGTAAATTTTCACTTTTCGTACTATGAACATCAAAATTATTCATTTTGTAAAATATTTCCTTTCTCTATTTGAACTGTACACGTATACCTAACAACAAAATTATTTTGATTTACCTGTGTTAAAAGTAATTGCAAATGGCTGATATTTTTGTTCTAGCATATTGTTTTCTTATATTGTTTAACATTTCAAAGCGGTAGACCATGTTACTTTAATTATTCTTCCTTAGTTTATTTATTTTGCATTTACATTGTATCATATATCAAAATTATTTGTTCAATGTATGTTCACTGGTGTTAATATGTCTTTTGATTGAGTTAAGCCATTTCAATTGATATTTTATAGTGTGTCTTTCTATGTTGTGATGTTACACTATTGTTTCAGATAAGGGTGAAGGTTTGGTACCATTAAAACGTTTAAACCCGCTGCAGTTGTTTGCACCTGCCCTAAGTCAGGAATCTGATGTTCAGTAGTTGTCGTTTGTTGATGTGGTTCATAAGTGTTTCTCGTTTCTCGTTTTTATATAGATTAGACCGTTGGTTTTCCCGTTTGGATGGTTTTACACTAGTAATTTTGGGGCCCTTTATAGTTTGCTGTTCGGTGTGAGCCAAGGCTCCGTGTTGAAGACCTAACTTTGACCTATAATGGTTTACTTTATAAATTTTCACTTTGATGGAGAGTTGTCTCATTGGGACTCATACCACATCTTCTTATATCTATATATAAGTAAATTTAAACAGATATTGATGTACTTCAAAATCTTCATTTTGATTCTTTTTCTGCAAATGCACTGTTTAGCAACTTAATATCTCAATAGGTCAGTTTGCAATTGTATTTCAAGTTGATATTTTTTAAGTGTATATTTTTTAAGTAGATATGGTTACGTTTTAGGCTGTTCTTCGAATATTGTCAAATATACAATAATTATTGACTATATTTATGTTTAATCTGTTCAACCGTTATCCTGTATGTTGCTTGGTAATAATATGAATGTATATAATAAAGTAAACAAAATAAGGTTGAAGCATAGTAAGTTGACATGGGGCTGGTTATTAATAGTTCTGTTTAGGGATATTTGGTATTGATGCTCTATAACTCTTATTGAGTTGTTTGCCTTAGTTAAACTTGATACCAAAATATTCCATGAAGTCGTGTCACTAGGATGGGCACGGAGTTTTGATTTAAGGTAGTAATGACCCCAATTTTCTTTTCAGAAGTAAGCCTAAGCTATGTCATCAACCATCACATGCCCTGGTTACTAGAAAAGGGATTAGCGAAAAGTTTTGTTTACCATATAATCAATAGCCTGTTGATAGCCGTCAACGAAGTCCACGCAAAGGGCTGGAGTCATTGCGATTTACATGGCTTGTAAACATTTGTCTATAACTGTCATTTTTATGAACTGCATACTTCTTATTCAGATATCTGAACTAAGAATATAAAATAATGTAATTGACAGGATATATTTTGAACCCTAAATTGTGCTATTTTCCTGTTTATGGTGTCTTTCTACCCTTCCTTGGAAAAATCTTATGTTTTGTATTTATATTTATTTGTTTTCCTACTATACTACTTGATTTCTGAAAGATATCTCGAATGAGAAATTGTACAGATGATACGCTTCTGACATTGACCCTCTCGGATCAGACCTTTTTTCTTCAATAGATTTGTCTCTATAGGTAGTGTTATTCTTTTCAACGGATATCCTTCGTAACCAAAATGATATCGACAAACTGATTTGTTTGAATTCTTTGTTATATCCTCACGATGCTTCGGTCAATTTTGGTTGACGTACCGAAGACGTTTTTTGAGATATTATTGTAGTTATCTGGAATAATTCACTATTTCATTTTAACGATATGTTGGTGTCACGCATAAACAGATCCTTTGGCTATGAAAATTGAAGTCACAGATAAAAGCCACAAGCTCTTGATTTACATTTCCATCATAGCTTGTGATCGCTTCTGCTCTAAAACCATGAAAGATAGAAATTAAAGATCAAGTTCAAAATTTTGTTTTATTTTTGTAATTTCCTATTGACTTCTCAAATGTTTAACTTTAATATTAATTGATAAGAACTTCAAACTGGTACAGAATAAATATTTACTGGTCTTTTACATATTGATGGCAGGCATTTGACTTTGAAACAAGAAAATCGAAAATGAGCTTTAGGAAGACAGAATTACTCGTTTTTATACGACCGCAAATTTATTTGCGATAGTATTATGTTATGGTGTTGTGTGCGTCTGCCTCTGCGTCTGAAGACACTTTGGTTCGCAGACAATAACTTGAGTATAAGTTCATGGATCTCTATGAAATTTATATCACTAAACGATGGTTGGGATTGTTTTTTGGGGCTATTGTCCTTGCGGTTTTGTAATTAGAGGCCAAACAGGTCAGTGTTACTGATTTATGGAAAATAAATTGGTTCGAAGACAATAACTTTAGTGTAAGTGTATGGATGTTTAAGAAATTTTTGTACAAGGTTCCATTCCACAATAGGAGGGCTGGGATTGATTTTGGGGGTTATTGTCTTGGCGTTTTTGTAATTAGGGGCCTGAAAGGGACCAAAACAATTATTTGTCTTGTTTTAAGACAATAACTTGAGTATAAGAAATATTTATTTGGTCAATATTTTGTAGCACAAGGTTCCACATCACAATAGTAAGGTTGGGATTATTTTTGGGGGTTATTGTCATAGCTGTTAAGGAATTAGGGGTAAAAAAGGGTCAAACAAAAACAATGTTTTGTCAGGTTTACATACAATAGCTTGAGTATAAATGTATGGATCTCTATTAAACTTTAAGCTGCTAGACAGACTTTGTAAAACATCACCAGTGTCTGAGCAGAAAGTTGATGAACCAGGGGTATGTCAAAGAACGTCTCGTCCTTTTTCTATAAAAGTTCATCGAAATATAACAAGACCTTGTTGATAAATATTCCGTATCAACTTCACAACTAATAAACGATGGTCTTGAAGTATAGATTCTAGGTACTGACGTTGTTTATCATTTTAATAACGTGTTATAGTATTTTTTTATTTGTCTTTGTAAATTATTACTCCTACTGTTTAGTCTATTTTGGTAATATCCATTTGACGTGGCTCGGTACTTATACATCTCGTCATTGTGTTATTGTGCTATGGTTAATTTTTGCTAATGTGCTTTGTCTATATGCCTTTTTGTTTTCTTTGTTTTTATAGTGATTAAGATTATAACACAATGTTGACTGCTGTATCCCTATTTTTGACATTTGTACCTATTATGTCTGTTTGTTTTGTTTACACATTGTTGTCATTATAATTGAATTTTATGCGACTGTCATACAAGTGAGAGGTTTATCTAGCTTTAAAACCAGTTTCATTCCACAATTTTCTACATAAGAAAATGCCTGTACCAAGTCAGGAATATGACAGTTGTTATCCATTCGTTTGGTGTGTTTGAGCTTTTGATTTTGCCATTTGCTTAGAGACTTTCCAGTTGAAATTTTCCTTGGAATTCGGTATTTTTGTTATTTCACTTTTTAGCACAATGTTCTATACCACAATAGGAAGTTTGGGAATTATTTTGGGGGTTATTGTCGTAGCTGTTGAGGAATTAGGAGCTTAAAACGTGTCAAAAACAAGCATTTGTCATGTTTCAGGACAATATTTGGTGTATAAGAGTAAAGATGTCTATACAATTCAACAACAAGGTTCCAAACTTCAAAAGGATTTTTAGGGGTCATGGCCCATATCGTTTAATAATTACTATTTTTAAAAAAATGATAATTTTTACAAATATATGATAAGAAATAGTAATTAATTCTCTTTTTTTTTTTTTTTTAGGGGGGGGGTTATTATAGTAGCTGTTTTGGAATGAAGGACCGAAAATGACCTTACAATAACAATTATTTGTCTGATCCACAGACAATAACTGGAGTATAACTGTATAGATCTCTATCAAATGTAAGCATAAGGTTTCATACCACAATAGGAAGGTTGAGATTTATTTTTGGGGTTATTGTTGTAGCTGTTTAGTAATGAAGGGCCTGAAAGGGGTGAAAAACAAGCATATTTCATGTGTCAGGACACTAATTTGTGTATAAGAGTATGGAATTCTATGAAATTTTAATACAAGGATCCATACTTAAAAAAGGAAAGTGGGATTGATTTTAGGGGTCATGATCCAAACTGTTTAAAAAAATGGCTGAAAAGTGGCCAAAAACTTTTTTCTGATTTGTGGGCAATAACTTGAGTATAAGTTTATCTATTGCTATCTAATTGGGCCACAAGGTGTTATACCATAAAATAAAGTTGGGGATTGATTTTAGGGGTTATGACCCTATTGGTTTAGTTAAAAGGGACCAAAACCAATACTTTGTATAAATTGCTTATTTCTTTAGCAATTTCAATGGGGTTTTATTCAAAAGTCTTGAATTCTTGGGAATATGCTGAATCTAATTTAGGTATTTTGAACTTGGATTTTAGGGTCTGTTTTTGAAATGATCCATATTAAGGTCCATAGGGTCCAAAATTAAACTTTGTTTCATTGAAAAAAATAAATAAATTATTAGTGTTCCTTGATATGCTAAATCTAATTGTTTATATAGTCCTGTCTTTAAATTGGTCCACATTAAGGTCCAAAGGGTCCAAAATGCACTTT
The DNA here is from genome assembly GCA_017311375.1 of Mytilus coruscus. Classification (NCBI taxonomy): domain Eukaryota; kingdom Metazoa; phylum Mollusca; class Bivalvia; order Mytilida; family Mytilidae; genus Mytilus; species Mytilus coruscus. The sequence goes on from JAASAO010001562.1 coordinate 82,785, forward strand.
TATTTTATTAAAAAAAGTGAATGGTTGGGGTTCTGTGATATGCTGAATCTAAGCGTGTATTTAGATTTTTTATTTCGGGCATATTATTCAAGATGGTCCAAATTGGGGTCCAAATTGAACATTGTTTGTATTCATCAAACATGAAATAGTTTGTGTTATTTGATATGGTCAATCCAACAGTGTTTTAATTTTTTGATTTTGTGCTTAGTTTTTAAAGTTGGTCCAAATTTAGGTCCAAAATTAAACTTTATTTGATTTCTTCAAAAAAATAAATCATTGGTGTTCTTTAATGTGTGCAATCTAACAGTGTTTTGAATTTTTAATTTTGGGTCTGTTTTTTTTTTCAAACTGGACCCCTGAAAGGTCAAAAGTATCCAAAATAAAACTTAGTTTGATGTTAACAAAACATGAAACAATATGGTTATTTGATATGCTGAATCCAACCATGTATTTAGAATTTGAATATTTGACCATAATTGGTAAATGTCAAATATTGAAATTATCTAAGAACTTATACCACATTCATTCTGTGTCAGAAATTATGCTTTTATTACACATTTGCTTAGAATCTAAATTCAGAGATGGTATGGCACAATCAACAGAAATTTTATGGTGAGTCATAGTCGACGATAGATATAACATCCTATCTAATTTTAGAGAACTATTTTTGTGGTTTACATCACTGGTTCATGGAAAATAATTTGGTTCACGGACAAAAACTTTAGTATTAGTGTATGGATGTGTAAGAAATTTTAACACAAGGTTCCATACCACAATAGGGGGTTGTGATATTAAATTGAGTCATAGTTTAAGATAGATTTGCTGATTCAGATATATTAATTGTGGTGATATTTGTGTATGCATTGTGTTCTATTTCAAGATTGTTAATATGTTTGAATATTTTCTTATGGTTGAAAATTCCCTTGGAAATTAAAATAGACCCTTGTCCGTCTGTTGAAGTGGAAGGTATTGAAGTTTTAAATACAATTGTCCCATACATTATGTTATGTTAAATCTTAATAATGATGACACTGTATTGTGTAGATAAAGTTGTTGACATTGATAGATAAGTTACAGATATTAGTTTGTGACAAATGAAAGAAAAAACATTGGGAAGTGTTAATTATATATAAAAGTTTGATTACACTAAGTGATTTTAAATGATTTTCACTTTTTATTAAGATAACAAACCATGTGGTTATTGTCAATAACACAATTATAATTGGAGTGATAGATGTATTTGAAAATGTTGTGTTTCTTAAGTGTTGTTGATGATACGCTCTGTAGGACTTAATAAATATAGTTTGAAATTTATTGTTCATTATGTGATATTTAAAGATAATTACAGATAAGTTTTATAGATTTTTAAAGACATTGTACTAATGATAAATGATATTTTGAAATTATTTTTTCTTTTCTTTGGTAAATTCTTTGAAGTTTTTTTTTGTAAGTTTTTTTTTATCCTGTATAAACTAATTTTCTGAATGCAATATATATATATATATATATATATATATATATATATATATTAGTCCCTATGACAAAGACGAAGGGACTTTAGGTTTGCACTCTGTCTGTCTGTCTGTCCATCCATCAGTCCGGCAAATTAGTTTTCCACACTTTCTTTCTTCATGCTTGAAGAGACTTATTTGATATCTGGTGTATTGTTTTATCATGACAAGTTACAGATCAAGTTTGAATTTTGTTATGGTCCTTGAACTTAGAAAATTAACTCAAATAATCAGTTTTTCTCACTTTTCTCGTCATGCTTGAAGTTACTGATTTGATAATTGGTATGTAGTTTTATCATGACAATTTACAGATCAAGTTTGAATGTCATTTTCAATTTGATGATTTTGTGCAGAGTTATGAAATTCTCAATTTTTCACATTTTTTTTTCGTCATGCTTGAAGATATTGACTTGATATTTGTTATATAGTTTACACCATAACAAGTTATAGATCAAGTCAGCGTTTTGTTGCAGTACAATGAATTTCTATCACGTTGGGGGCTATGTATTGCCAGGCAATACTCACAGAATGCTTGTTTTTGATCAAGCGAACTCCTACAAAAACTAAGCATATATTGTCAATTAATAATCATGTATTTAGGTCTTTGATTTTGGGCCCAGTTTTTAAGTTGGTCCAAATCTGCGTCAAAAATTAAACTGTGTTTGATTTCAACATAAATTGAACATATATATAGGGTTCTTTGAAATGCTGAATCTAACCATGTAATTAGATTTTGGATTTTGTGCTCAGTTATCAGATTGGTCCATATAGAGGTCCAAAGGGTCGTAAATTAAACTGTTGTTATATTTCATCAAAAAATTAATTCTTGGGCTTCTTTGGTATGCTGATTCTAACCATGCACTTGATATTGGACCATAATAGGTAAATGTCCAAATTCAAATGTTTCAGTTCTTTGACCACATTCATTTTGTGTCACAAACCTATGCTGTGTCAAATATTCAATCAAAATCCAAAGTCATTGCTGTTTTAAGCATTAATGTTGTGTCCATACTTGCCCCAGGGTTCGTCTTCTATGGTCGTATCAAGCTGCGCCCAGGGGAGCATTTTATTGAACTTATTTAAAAAAAATCCAACTACAATATGCTAACAGAATCAGTGTAAAAAAAGCTGTGTTGTGACACCGAAAGGACTCTCTATAACGCTAACGTAGCTAACTATGCCTCTCATTTTTATCGAATAGCACCTAACAACCCTAACTTTGGGAATAATGTAAAAAAAGCTACATTTGAAACCAAAAGTAACATTGAGGTTTGAGGAAAGTGGAACACTATAAATTTCCCCTGTACATCATAAAACTGTCTGATTGGGATCACTGTAAAATAAGCTTTCATTTCACAACGGAAGTGACTTTCATATTGCAGAAACTATTTGATTCTTTCATTTTATAAAGATTATGCTTAAGAAAGTTGAATTCACCTTAATATTTTGCAAAGCTTTATTTAAGCTCGTTCAAGTCTGAATTAGTAACAAATTTAAATTCAAAGGAGTATGTTCAGGAGCTTCGATGGTTCTCTGAAAAATTTGTTTTAATTCTACTTTTCCATTTGTTTTTACTTCACTATTTTTGTCAAATCAAGATATTGCTGCGACTTTTTTTTAACATTACATTGGACACAAATTGGACACCAGTTGGGCATTGCGGAATCTTTTTGGGAAAAGATCGTTATTGTTATCAAGATATACAAAATAATATCAAGGTCAAAGTTAGCAGAAAGACCTTACATTTGCATAAGGACAATTGTTTTGTTTAGAAAATCAAAGTGCTACATATTTTACAGTAACAATTATCTTTAAATCAGCGATTAAGCACATCGATTAAGCATATACAACCATACAGAAATGAATCACTAGCCGAACACAAAAAAGGAAAACTATCAAACAAACAAACAAACAAACAGACAAACAAATAACACAAACTAAAAATTGTGAAAAAAATGTTGATATTAAAACAATGAAAGCACCACGTTGGTTAACCCTTATTGAGCACAGTTCACTCTAGGTTTTCCGGGAAAATTATTGTTAATTTTATTCAATTTATTTTCCTTCCTATCTATGCCTATTTTAATTCTGAACTTTTTTATGAGATTCATGTACCGGACATCGCGATGCTACCTTCATATTGTTTTTGGACATTTTGTGATTTGTCCGTCTTTGAGGTCTGACCTTTGACGTTTTTGTTTTCAAAAATTCTCATATTTTGTTATTACATACCATTCATATGCTTATCTAAAAGTAAGAAAACCTCGAAACAGACACTAGCAAGCCAAATCAAAAGATTTAAAACAAGCTTAAGGGCGTTATATTTGAGATTTGTCTTATATACATATATATATATATCTACAAAGACACGTTAACATATATAGCACGTTTTTTTGCTAAAATATTTATAATATAAGTTCGTTAACATATATAGATCATATCTTGGCATTGCACAAGGTCATGTTTTTCTCTAACTGCTAATGACGTCTTTACACTAAATTCATTGGATGTTGGATGTGTACTGATTGATATTTTAGTCTTAGATGCATGATTCCTTTTTATTAGTTATTATTGGCTTTAAACTAGCTGTCAGGAACTGCGAATACTCTCAGATATGTACTTAGTGTATTTTTGTTGTGGGAATATATAAGTACCTTCCATGTCTACTCTGTGCTTTTGTTAGATGTATTTCTATTGTGATCCATCTGATGAGTTAAGCCCTTTTCAACTGATTTTTATAGTTTGTAATTCAGTGGTTGTCGTTTGTTGATGTGTAGCATATTTGGTTTTTGCTCATTATTATGTACATAAATCAGGCCATTAGTTTTCTCGTTTGAATTGGTTTACATTTGTCGTTTGGTCTCTTTTGTAGAGTTGTCTCATTGGCAGTCAAAAAACATTTTTTTTTAATGCTTTATAAATTATTTAAAAATAAATTGTAATTTTCATTTTTTTCTGATTGGAACTAAATATACCAATAAAATGATATCAAGTGTCAGGTTTAGAAAATATATCGCAGAACAGCTGACAAGGACTGCCAAAAGATGTGCACTATGCCAAATGGACATTCAAAGAAGAGAAACTTACAACGCCATGGCAAAAAAAAAAGAAAAAAAACCGAAAATCGACAAAAGACGATTAAATCCACAAAATCCTACATAGATATTAAAAACTGAGCAACGCAAAACCAACAGAGACGGGAAGAATGGGTGAATTATGGTGCTCTAGGAAAATAAGCATTTCCTTCTCTACATGGGGCACCTTTCGTATTGCTAGAAATACAAATTCAGTGATAAGTTTCATTCGATAATCAAGGAGAAGACCATATTCGTCGTCATTTGTTACATCTATGCAAAATTAAACATGTAATTCATTTTTTTTCAGGTTCCAATATTTTATTGCAGAAGGTTAATCAAAGACTTATAGTTCGTATAATAGATTTTGGCTCGGCAACAGAAATTACTGACAATATGAAGGGACAAGAGAATAAAAAAGAAGACCTTCGAACGACATCAGAAAGAATCACAAGTGTAGGTATTTATTGAAATCCTTTTTTCACTATATTAACTAAAACCTAAAAAAAAAACTTTATTAAAGTACCTTACACCATGGTAGAGCCTATTTTATTGTAGGGTTGTGAGATTTGGGGGTTCGATAATTTGAATTTTTAGAACATTTTCTTTTAAGATTTTGTGAGCGATTTTTAAAAGTAATGTCTTAATTAATTGTATGTTCTATGAGTTGTACGGATATTCGCTAGAAATAAAGGTTAAAACTAGAATGGCATCATTATACATTGTGTAGGTATTCGTATTGCGAAAAATTCAGATAGAAAAACATATGAACCATTACTTGGGTTAAAACAAAACAGCGTGCATACCATCAAACGGCTGAAATTTATAGAAGTTTTTAATGATGCATGATTAGGCAAGATGATTCTCACTATTTTTGTAAGTCACCTCAACTGGTAAGCATTAGAAAAAAATTGATAAACAAAAGTCAATAATTTTGTTTCCAATTTCTATCAACAAACAATTTATTATTGCAAGAAATTAATAAGAGTGACATTTATTGTCTGGAAAGAAATGTAACCATTTTCAGAACAAAATATAATGCATTAATAGTAGGTTGACTGTTTCTGATAAAGGTCGATAGAACTAAAGATCATTTTCATTCCCATTTCGACGTTAACAGATAACGAAATATTCGCCTCATCAAATAAGTTCATCTAAGGCAGGTAATGCTTATTTTGATTGCTTGTAGTTGCAGTACCACTTACTTACAAAATTTTCTATTTTATCTTGAGCAGGTAACTTTATTTTCACAATTTGACGGAAGAAACCAAATCGTCAATTGAAAAGATATTTCATTCTTAACACTTATCATAGAACTTTACTTGTTTTAAGTGAAGATTTTCATTGGTTAGTGAATGTATGATGCCCAATTGCTTTAAACGGATTAAAACAAAACAAAACTGTTGGTCTTTTTTAAAATTAATTGCAGTGTGTTTGCAAATTTTGGCATTTTTTCAATGAGCCTATGAAATTTTAGGGTTTTTCTTCGTTTTGTATTTGTTTCAAATTTAGTTTTTTAATCAATTGCTTGTCTTATATTATAGTTGTCCAGAAGATGTAAAGATATAGATGACGAACTTTTAAATAGATTTAGGGGAGACAATCCGATACAAATAAGTACCGCAGAAGAAGCAGAAAGAGTTATACTAGAAACTTCTGCGCTTGCCGAAGAATTCGGTAATTATATACGAACAAGTTTATGAATTGTCTTTTCCAGATACTTTCATTCGTTTCTCATCTTAAGTTCATGGATGATTAGATATGAACTTCCGTCATCTCTTGTATGGTTCTTCCAAAAAACTCTGATTTTCTGGAGTTCTCCAAAATACTGATATAAGTCAATTAAAATTCTGCATATAACGTCGTCAAAATAACGTACTTTGTCCTTATAGCGTCACATAATTTTAAGACAAACAAGTAAAAAAAAACTTATATAGAAAACTAAATACTGAGCAACACTAACCCCACCACAAATGAAGTTGATCGTATATGCTCTATTTAACTTTTCAAGCAATGCAAGTAGATATTGTAAAGCCGAAAACCGAAAGGGATCGTATCTTCTCCAGGGTCAATATTCTTTTTTCTAATTTTCAAAGAACTTATGTGTGAGAAGGAAGTTTTAACTTCGAAACCGCATCACAAACGGCTTTTCGGTGTGTGCTAAATTTATAGGTGGATTTTACATAGATATATAAAATCGTATGATATAAGCATAATGAAGATGTTGAATTATATGTATGCTTCTTCCTAAAATTTGTTTGTTTTTATAGTGATTAAGATGATAACACAATGTTGACTGCTGTAACCCTATTTTGACATTTTACGAATTGTGTCTGTTTGTTTTGTTCACTCATCGTTGTCAATATAACGGAATTTGATGCGACTGTCATACAAGTGAGAGGTTTGGCTAGCCATAAAACCAGGTTCAATCCACCATTTTCTACATAAGAAAATGCCTGTACCAAGTCAGGAATATGACAGTTGTTATCCATTCGTTTGATGTGTTTGAACTTTTGATTTTGCCATTTGATTGAGGACTTTTCTTTTGAATTTTCCTCGGAGTTCAGTATTTTGTGATTTTACTTTTGCCAGTTAAACCATCTATTTGCCAGGGACAGTAACACACTGTATCTTTGATGAATTAATTATATACATATCTGAAATCTGATGTCAATACGAACTGATATATCTTATCCAAGTAATAATAAAAACAATCAGTTTAGATGTTCATAAATTGTGAAGTACATTTTTAAAAAAATCGACCTTTATAACTTTTCATGAAATATTTTTATACTTATAAAATGATGCTAAATATTGCTATCATTTTTGGTTTTCAATAGTTAGAATGGATGCTAACTTAGTGGTGATGGAGCGTATATTTACTATGGTTGGTACTACAAGGACAATACCAGAGTGTGACCTAGCAGACGAACTGGAAAAGATGAATATCAGTAAGTTTTGTTGAAATAATTCATATTTGACAGTAACATCGGAAGTTTAGGTTGACAGGTTATTTTGTACCATCGAATCTTAATTACTTGTCGTTTTACTTGTCAATCTTGCATGAAATAAACTGAAAGCAAAGGAAAAAATGTTGATATATCTGTGAAAACAACAACTACTGGTGAAAATACATAGGACCAGTATTAGTCTTATTGTACTGTGCATTTCAAACATTCTGCAGGATATACTATCATTTTGAAGTAAATCAATCCATTGCATTTATATGTTGATTGGCGTCGTTCTAATTATACATTGTTTCTATGCTGGACCTACAGTTATTCTAATTATCAGATTTTTCTAAATTTCTGCATCGTAACACATCTTGAACATTGAGCGTGTACATGAAAAATATGAGGTACGTGTATTTTGTTCATTGCATTGTTTAGACCACACTTCTTTATATGGGTCATTATAAAAAAAACCTGCATATTTCGATGAGGAAATTTCAGGGAACTGATGTCATTGTTTTAAAATTAAAATATGTCCTGCTTTTCTGAAATATGGTAGCAACTATATTCAGAAATATGCAATGGGCAAAACTAGGAGTTCCTTCAATTTAAGGTCATCCTTTGATAGAATCATGTCAATGGTGTTACCAATATAAAACATGCATTTAGTTATTGAAAAATATTTTAAATACCAAACAACTGTTCTAATTTGTTGTTAAGGTTCAAATTACTACTTATTGACAATATTTTCATAGGTATGCATTCTTTTTAACATAAATTTCAGAAGAAATTGTTGTAAAAACATAGCTGTCCTAATTATGGCTGTTGTTAATATTAAAGTGTACACTAAAACTGAATATATGTAAAATGTGTAAGACTGAATGATTAGATAATGCCTAATCCTTCGTATACGGCCTAAAAACTTTTATTTGTGAATAAAAATAAAAATTATTGCATTTTATATAGTAACACCACTGACCCTCCAGTAACTACAATGACACAAAAGTATCACCATTGACAACAAAGTTCAAATTTTACTTGCATTAAGTACTGAACACAAAACAAAGAACACTAAGCAAAAGAAAAGGAAAAAAATTCTTAGACTAAAAATCCCAACTTATATAACATAACATCAATAAATAAAAATGTCAATAGTTTTACTAAATAGTGTCATTGGTGTTACCAGCATACACCAGTTTGTAAAACTTGGTATAGGTAATACATTATATTGTTAAAACATTGTTAAATAAGTATTATATTTCATAAATAATATGATGTTTCGGTTGTTAAACATGAAAAAAAACGATTGTCATAATATATTGAGTGGTGTTACTATACTAGTCAATGGAGTTACTTTATTAAAGTTGTCTCACCATTGACAGTAACACTAATGACGCACAGGTGTATTTTTAGATTAAGTTGCAAAATAAGTGTTCCATTCCCCATTTTATATGTTGTTCCTGGTGCATGTTTCTACAATCAATATCTTTTCATAAATCAAAGTTAAGGAAATCTTTCTGAAAATGATTTTTATAAGGGTACACCATGGACACTTATTTCATTTACGATATAGCTTTTACTTACTTTTAAGATTTTTTCACTAATTTTCAACATAGATTTTTTTTGTCGTCTGCATTACATGCTTACAGGTAACATTGCTAGGGGAGAAACTATTGTAAATGCTGAAATCTTGAGAACGATAACCCTTATCCAACCAATCTGTCTTTTGGTTACACCAGTGACTTAAAAATGAGACTCTTCTTTTGTTGAAAATTTTTATTATAGAACGGTCATACACTTTATAATCATTAAAATGTTTGTATATATCAAAATGCAATAAATAGTGATAAATCCTAATAACAAAGGAAATGAATAATAGTCCTATTTCAGGTCTGAAAGGTATTTATTTATAGAAAAAAATAACAGTTAATTCTGGCTATATCCAAGGGTTTCAGAAAACATTAAGGATGTTTTATAACATTTCAAACTGTAAACTGTATATAGTGTATCATAAAACATTCATATCTAACATATACAAGTGTTATTTTGATATATTTTCATGTCTGTGACTTAAAAAGACCAAATAACATATATTTGCATGTTTTTTTATAATGACCCATATTAGGTTTTTGATGTATTTGGCTATTGTATTGATATTTGCAAAATATAGCCTTTTGTGTTAATTCAAATAGACATGTAAGGTATGTATTGATGAAACAACAACCAAACATAACAAATAACCAAACAAATATCTAGGGCTGTATACTGAGGTGAAAAGTTAACAGATAAACGACACTGCTGCTTTAAGAGCTGGAAAATAAATATAGTTATTACCTGCGTCGCCGAAGACGGGATCAGGTCTTGTAACCGCTTGACTCCGTCTGTCCGAACGAAAAAAAAAAGAAAACTATCGACAAAGTTTTCCTGACATCTTTAAAGGGAATGTTTAAATATTTGGTCTGCAGCTTTATAATGTTGCGCTGTAACGAATATGCAATTTTAACATCTACCATGTATCCACTTCCTATTTGCCAATAGTTTGAAATTTTACAACAATTATTGTACAAGGAACATTTTCGTCCAATTGTTTGTCTGTTCCTATTGAAAAAAAATAATAATTGGTCTGCAGTTTGATAATTTTAGGGACAACCATTTGATTCTTAGGGGGACCTGGTAGAATTTGGTAATAAATATTTTGGCCTCCAGTTTGGTGATAATAGATAATCTTGCCTTTTTCATGCATGAAAATATATATTCTTGCCCAAATATTCAATATGTTCCAAAATTTTGGATCGCTTCGCTCACCACAATTAAAAGGTTTCCAATAGTTACAGATAATCCAAAATAGTTATGCCTGTGTCTGTAGTGACGTTTTGGATTTCAATAATATATTTATTACTGATAAAATATTAAGTCAGGGATTTCGTTACCACAAATTACTTAAAACTTTTACTCTCAGCTTTTGGTGGGGTTCATGTTGCTCAGTTTTAGGTTTTATTTGTTGTGTTTTGTGAACTGTTGTTTGTCTGTTGAGTCTTTTTCTTTTTAGCCATGGCGTTGTCAGTTTATTTTCTACTTTGAGTGTGAGTGTCTCTTCGTTTTCTTTTGCCTCTCTTAAACTTGGCTGTACCTGTAGAAAACTTTTTATTTGTACCTTGATGTTGTTTCCCGAACCCGGAAATTTAGATACGATTCGGGTAACCTGATCAATCCTTTGAATAAACTTATTCTAAAAGTTTCAATTCAAGATTGTAATTATATCTCTGAATATTGTATTATTGGTAAATTTAGAATTTGTTACCAATTAAGTAAAACCAAACTAATAAATATCATTGTTATATATACATATGCACATTTACTGTTCTACAATCTGTCGATACCTGTGGTTTGGTATTGCACAAGGTCATGTTTTTTCTGACTGTTAATGATGTCTTAACACTAAATCAATTGGATGTTGGATGTCTACAGATTGAAATTTTAGTCTTAGATACATGATTTGTTTATTAGTTGTTATTGACTTACATTGAACTACATGTAGCTGTCAGTAGCTGTGAGTACTCTCAGATCTTTACTTAGTGTCTTTTGTTATGAGGATGTATAAGTACCCTGCCACGTCCGATCTGTGTTTTTGTTACTTGTTTATCTGCTTTGTATCGATCTGATGAGTTAAGCCTTTTTCAACTGATTTGCATAGTTTGTTCTTATGTTGTGCTGTTACACCACTGTCCCTTGTTAGTGGGAGGGTTGGGCACCGCAAACATGTTCAACCTCGCCACATTCTATATGTGCTTGTCCCAAGTCATTAGCCTGTAGGTCATTAATTGGTTGTCATTGGTACATGCCTGTCATATTTGTTTTCGTAAATTGTTTTGTTATAAAAAGGTCGTTAGTTTTCTCAATTGAATTGTTTCATATTTTCATTTGTATCCTACAAATTGGTAATCTGTGTCACAAAGTTAAATTACTCAAGGGGTGAAAAGTTAATTTTGAGGGCGGTCAATTTTGGATGAGCAGAAAATGAATATTCTGGCCATGGTCTTAGTAAAATAAATAATCTGGCTCCCTTTATGTTGGAAATAAATATTCTGATATTTTACAACACTTATTGAATAAGGAACCTTTTCGTCAAATTTCTTGGCATCAGTATACATATAACCTCAAACAATTGCATGCAGCAACGCAGGACCAGACCCTGTATTGGTCTTGTTATTTCATGACACTACACCAAATGCGTGTTTACCTTCCACTTATCCATTATCTTCTACGACTATTTCTTCATATTTGAAATTATATGAATATGCATGTTTTTATGTATGTTCAACTTTGCTTTTCTTAATAATTTTAGAGTTCACCTCCGTCCTCATCAGACGACTATCCTTACGGGTCAAGTTCAGAAGGTAACTAAATATACATGTACTAGTATAGCAAATATTGCATTTTTTTAAATTTGGTATTGTTTTACTCCGCTGCAAACAAGAGACGGAAGTTACCGAGGGACATTTAAAACTCAACTAACTCATGGTGGCGTCCGTAAAACTTTCAAAGGGTACTTTAACTTACCACTTGAAACCCTTGGTAGCTTCCTTGTAAGCAACAATTAGATATAGGAAGATGTGGTGTGAGTGCCAATGAGACAACTCTCCATCCAAATAACAATTTATAAAAGTAAACCATTATAGGTCAATGTACGGCCTTCAACACGGAGCCTTGGCTCACACCGAACAACAAGCTATAAAGGGCCACAAAAGTACTAGTGTAAAACTATTCAAACGGTAAAACCAACGGTCTAGTATATATAAAAACGAGAAACGAGAAACACGTATAAATTACATAAACAAACGACAACTACTGTACATCAGATTCCTGACTTAGGACAGGTGCAAACATTTGCAGCGGGATTAAACGTTTTAATGGTACCAAACCTTCTCCCTTTTTCTGAAACAATAGTATAACATCACAACATAGAAAACACACGATAAAACATCAATTGGAAGGCTTAACTCAATCAAAAACGTAAATTAACACACTATGAACGAATAAATTCGAACCCTTTATCGAGGAAACAATTGTAGGAATCGCAAGCTCTTGAATATAGTATCAACTGGAAGATATATACTTTATATGCAGGCGCTGCTTAAATAATGATCAATGAAAATGAAGTTCTAAGCCGACCCTTTTGGTCAATTTCTAGATGTAAGTCAAGATATGAGGCACACTTAACTGTGTATGTAGTATCCTTTATTTTAAATTCGATAGGTTCAACATAATCACCAAACTTTGAATAATTGAGTGAGAGGACATATTCTATATAGCGGAAAGTGAAGTTAAAAGGATAAATTTAGCATCTTTTAAGAAGGAACTCCTATTTATCCATCCGGTTGTCTGTCCGTTGCACATATCTGTCACATCATCTCTGCAATAATTAATCTATTGAACCACAGCTGATCTGTTTATAGCATACTGTGTGACACGTTTGCAGTTCCATCGATGATCTTCTTCCTGTCTGCCGAAAGCATATCTATAAAATGTGATTTAATTTTTTGTCACATTCTTTTCGGCAAATGCAAGTCATCGCTTCTTGATATTTGGAATCATTTTCTTCTAGTAACGTCATACTACAGGGTACGTGTTCGGTTCCTTTAATGTTGTTATACCTGCCTGCAAATAACTTAATTCACTGTTATATACAGAATATTGAATTACAGACAACAAAAACTCAGAAAAATACCACGCTTATAATTTTATACGGTATTCGCGCGTATCGTCTACGAAAGACTTATCAGTGACGCTCGAATAAAAACAGTTAAAAGGCCAAATAAATAGCTAAGTTGGAAGGCATTAAGGGCCAAAATTCTGGGAAAAATGTACAACATTTAACATATAGCAAAGAACATAGCTCAGTATGTTTAGGAGGAAATTCAGAAACAACATATTTGTGGTAATACATAATCGAAAACCAAAAGACAGTCAACATTAGAATTAACGGAGTTTAAGTTCGTACTTTTCGTTTTGTTTTGTTTTGTTTTGTTTTGTTTTGTTTTGTTTCTTTTTGCTTTGATTGTTTATATTCATATGGAATTAAAATAAAATGATAAGGTTCCATGTCTAACAAAATATGTTATCTACATGAATGTTTTGAAATGCTAACAACAGTGTAAAATATTGAGTATGTCAATCTGAAGACATTCCATCAGGTGTCCTATTCTGGTGACCGTTTCTATGAATTTTTAATCACCCAATTATTTCGGGTGATACGCTTGAAGTTTGTTTAGAATTTTTCCTCAGAGATAACTTAACACCACTGGATTAAAATTCCGAAGTAATGATGATTAAATGTATTATCAACTCACGATTAGTAATATATGAAAATGAATGAAAAATAAAACATACACAATTTTCTAAGTGGATAAGCCGAAACAAAGTCGAAATATCTAAAATGGTTAGAACATCTTATATTCCTTACTGTGTTCTGATATATTATCCAGTTTTGATGCTTCATAGTAACACATACCAAAACCTTTTGAAGGCAAATATATGATTGAATGTAGAAAGGTCATCCGAATATGACCCCTAATGGGATGCCTTCATATCTTTACACGAGCAACCAGCGTATCTAATGGAGTAAAGTGAAATATCAGATTGTAATCATGTTCGAATCCAATCTTTGATTTTGTTTATGTTTCAGAAAAATCGAAGGAAAAACCATCACATCTGTCCACCGAGGAAACCAGTATATGACTGTTGATATATAGTAACTATAGTTTATCAGTCGATTGTACAATCAGAAAAACGTGACGTTGATGAACTTTATTCTATTATTGCAAAATGTGCTACATATTATCATTACTATTGTATTAAATTGTACTTTTGTGTTTGAAATATTTCATTGTTTTTGCATACCTAGTTCGATTATTGATACGAATATCCTCACTTCTTATCATACAAATATTATTAGTTACATAATGTGCTAGTGACCTAATACGATATATATTGGATCAGTAAATTCAATATGGTGTGAGAGCGAAGCTCGAATCCGCATATGGAATTTACTGACCCATATTATCGTATTAGATTAACACACTATGTAACGAATTTATCTTATCGACTATCTTAAAATGTGGTATTTAGACTAGTGGCCTATCAAAGTGGTTAAGTCTTCAATACTTAGTTTTAGAAACTACATCCATTTGTCTATACAAAACAAATGCCAACAATAACAACTTGTTCATGTTGTTAGTTATGTTTTATGAATATATTTCAATCGTTCATCATCAATTTCTTCGTCTGTTGAAACCGTATAGATTTTTCCTCAACACCGTGTTGTTGTCATAAAGGACGTAACACCACTACTAACCGTGTATTGAAATAAGCCCCGCCTTCTTAACTAATATGAAATATACACGGTCTCCACGTGGTCGCTTTTAACCAATCATATTCCTAGAAATATATAGGAGGTAAGATAATAAGTATTGTTCACCATTCTTAAACAAAATGCGACTTCCCAATTGTCATCTTTACACATGACACGAAAGAAGGAAAACTTATGCTTAAGTGGGGCACCTTTTGACTGTGGACTGTTACATTATAAAATTCGATGCCTCGTGTAAATCATGATAAATGCCACGAACTCTGACTTTAAAGAACCATTGCAACAATGTTTAATAGGCAGTTGCCGTCCTGTTTCCTAGGCAAAATTACCTCCCTATCTAACAAACACTCATATCCCGGATCAATCCAAATTTTCCGGCCTTCCTCATGGTCCACCTCTCTTGCACAACCTACCTTTCATTTTATTGCTAATTTGTGATCGTCTTGAATATGCAAGAAATAATTCCTCTGGAAGAACAATAACCAATCCATTCACGTTGATGATAAATTGAAAGTGGTCGTTTCCATTTTTATTGCAGTAGAAAGAGGCGGCAAAACATGTGAATTTCATTGTCCATTTAACATTTTCAAAAGATATTCTTGTCTTCTTTTGTCATTAACTCCATATACTTATTTGCATACATTTAGGAAGTGATCTAGAAATAAAATGAGAATGAAAATGGAGAATGTGTCAAAGAGACAACAACCCGAACAAAGAAACTTTTACATTGTCTACGCAAACCTCGTAAGGTTTAACGGTACTTTTCCGGTTGACAAGGTCACTTGATAATGGCCTCATTTTCATTGATTCTTAATAATTTTTTTACTAAGTCCTTTTTAGTCGATTAAGAGTTCGTCAGGGCTTTTCTAATGATTTTTTCTGTGTACATTAATGCCGAATTTCAATAATTAACTTTAGTTTTATTCAATTTGGTTGCGAATGACCTTTTGTAAGTCCTCTTTTGTTTTAAAATTGTTTCACTTAAAGTCAATTTTTACTTGTCAGAGGAAATGTGCTCTAAACTTATTATATGCAATGGAAAATCTATATCTGGAAATACAATCGCTAGTAATTAAACATCATCAAATCTGTCATATTTGACAAAAATTTCTTGAATTTTCTCCAAATTAGTTTTCTTTTACGTCAGTTAGGGAAATATAGAATCACAGTAATTACAACGGATAGTACTATCAATTTGACATGCAATTGCAGTTCATTGAAAGTATTTTACATACATTGTTTGGCCAAACTGATAACCTTTACCAGTCTAATTGTCACAAGTAACAACAGTTCTTCTCCAGAAATTCATTTGTGAAAAATCAGTGCCCAAAATTTTGAATCTGATTGTTAAAAGCGTTTTATGGAGTAATGTATACTACCGGAACTCTCATACAGCGACAAATGTTTGATAAAATGAAGAGCAGCTTTACAAAAGGCTCTCTGAAAAAGGAAGTCTTCTGTTAGAAGCTTTGTTTTACTGACGCAGCCAGTAAGAATTTTGGTTTGTGACCTAAGGACGCTAAGCATGGTGTCGACATGCATGATGTATGCATGATCTAACGGCCTGATCGATGAACAAAACAATGAGCGAAAAACAAATATGATATACTGTAACAATGAGTAATTCCCCATATACCTAAAATATGTGTATCTGCGGGGACAATACAACGCCGTTCTTATATGGTTATTGAATAGTTGGGTTAATGTTGATATGTTTTATACTTTATGCAAATGTCTTTTATTGTTGCTGATTGCAATGGTCAGTGAGGATGTTATAGATTCCTTAAATGCTGGGAGACGTTATGTTTTCTGTTCTTGTTCTAATACAACACTGTCCAGGTCAAAACATTTTTATCATTTGACGTTGACTTATATTTAGCATAAAGGTGTATAACTAAAAGACAACATGTCACATATTACTATGACATTCGACCTCCAGGTCAAAATAATTTATTTGGACACATTTTGTGTTCAAAACAACTTTAGTCCTTTGACCTTGCCTTTTTATTTGGCATATGGATGCAGCACATCAAAACTACGTTTCACGTACCACTGAAGATGACATCTGTCAACTTCAGTTCATGTATTCAGAATTTTCGTCATGTCAAACATAAGTACCCCTTTCAACAAAGTTTATTAGATATTTCATTAATATAGTTAGTAAAAAATATGTAAAAACTTTACATGCAGAAGATATCTTATCTATGAAATATTAAAGTAATATACCGCAAAAGAAAATTTGTATCAGATAAACAAGAATTACATCCATTTTAATTTATTTTGTACATAGCTTTCTTGTAATAATTCTTTTGTATTTTTGAAAATAAATGTTCCTTTATTACATTTCAACCATTCGGCATACTGTTTTGTTATTTGTTTAGTTACCACACTAAAACACCTCCTCCTTTATGGATGACATACTTGCCAGCAGAAGCGATTTTGGAGAGGGCAGGGTGCCCGGGCGGCCCTTTGTGGGAAAGATGTGTTTGATTATGTAGGGAATCATTGAAGCTTGACTGGAGCGGGCCCCTCTTAGGCAGTTAATGCTCCCCTTTATGAAAATTTCTGGATCCGCCACTGGTTAGTGTGTGGCGTAATGAACAATATCTATTAAGGGATCAAGCATTAGCTACGATTTTAACAAAAAATTAAATTACGATTCTTTTGTGTCAAGCAATAATAAACGAGGAATTTTGAAATAATTTCCATTACAAGCAGTCAATTTTGCCAAAATTTATGCCAGTGACATTCAACCATTTAAAAAGTAGTCAACAAAGAAAGCGAAACAAGGGTGAATCATTTCGTTCACTGATTTGATCCACAAAATCATTCTTATACAGGCAAATACGACGAGACTCATTTTTTAACCTAGAACATGAAATAAAACCATGAAAAATCCTTAATTGCAATAGACCACTTTCGAATTATATCCGTCACCGGAAAATTTCATCAATTATGCGCGCCTTTATGACGTTATTTACCAAATAAATGGGACCACCTGTATCCCTGCACTATTAAAGTTCATCAAGCGTGATCGTCATTATGTAGGATAAACTAGAAATAATGTTTGTTAAGGTACTTAATCATAAATCCCTAATGACAGCTGATTATCAATTATAAGAATTTAATTTGTCGAATAATTCGTGCAATATAGCATCATTTTTTTCATTCACTCGCTCCAAATGGGAAGGAAGTGTCGATGCCCGTCAACGAATGAACTCGAAAGTGGTATATAGCACGCGCCGGTTTTCTATTTCTGTTTATGTATATATCGGATTATATGACCGTAAAGCAGTCTCTGGAGTTAATCTCGATGTTAAATGAGATGCCGACTATACTTGAATACACACGATATGCTGATACATAGTATAGAATCCAAACATTGTTAATGGTTTATTTAAGTTTTTTTTTAATTTGGATATACTTTTAAGTATGTTTTTAATAATATATGAGAATTTGAGTCAAATAGTGATCATAAATTTCACAGCTTATGTCCATTAATCGACAGCATGTTTGTGTTGCATCACATGTTAGAATACTAGCTCACTTGTCCCACAGGGCTAAGTGAGCTTTTCCTATCACTTGGCGTCCGTCCTTTGTCGTCTTCCGTTAACTTTTATGAAAATCTATTTCTCTGAAACCACTGGGCCGATTCAATTCGGCAATTACTGATTTCACACAGGTTATTTCCGCGTTTTGTCGATTGTAGACTGGTTCTTTACCGGAGAAAATGGGCTACTTTCCATTTCAAACATGATTGATAAAAGTGAAGTAATGATTTATTCAAGTTTTGTTTCAGACAAATAACTATTGATATTAAAAGATTATTTGATATCAAAGGATTACAAAACTTGAAGACTACACGCATTACGCACATAAAAATTTGCTCTTGCTGCTAGCTCTTCAAAGGCAATTAAAATTGATGTTCATCCTGTGGGAAACTACTCACGATATGGATCTCTGATTACAGGGTCAATTACGGTAAATATACTATTGGAACTAACCTTGACCACAATAGTTCTTTGGGAATCTAGTTTGAAACGTCGTTGTGTGAGTCTAATAGTGTTATTTGTCCGCTTTCGATCAAAATGGAGATAGATATAGTTTTGATATCCAAGGGCAATGGTCTATCTCACTACGCCTGCATACGGAGTATATATCTCCCAATTGATACGATATTCCCGGGCTTGCATTTCCTATCATGATTTCCTTGATAGAGGGTTGCTGCTCACAAGGAAGCTATTAAACCAAGAGTTTCAAATGGTGAAGTTGATATCACCCTTCGTAAAGTTTACGGAGGCCATCACGAGTTGGTTGACCGTTATGGAATATCCGTTTCACAGATGATATCGGATATGTTCCTTATGTCGTAACTACAATCCCGTTCCTTTTCACGAATGTGACCTACCGAATTAGACTATTTACCGGGTTTGTAATAACATGAGCAATACGACGGGTGCCACATGTAGAGCAGGATCTGCTTACCCTTCCGGAGCACCTGAGATCACCCCCAGTTTTTGGTGGGGTTCGTGTTGCTTTGTCTTTAGTTTTCTATGTTGTGTCTTGTGTACTATTATTTGTCTGTTTGTCTTTTCTTTTTAGCCATGGCGTTGTCAGTTTATTTTCGATCTATGAGTTTGAATGTCCCTCTGGTATCTTTCGCCCCTTTCACTCTACAACTATAATTATTTCTACACCTAATGAGTTTTTTCGGAACTACTCACTCCCATTGGCTTGTTCATCTAGTAAGTTCACCGAAACATGTTTTTATAGTGTTGTATCGCCACTATTTTTCATGTATTTTTATCGCAAATATTTGTTAGCAAAATTAACTATAGGACTATGCTTAGTTGTTTGCATGGTTTGACCTCAATCTACGAGCAATACTTAGCAAATCCATGATATTACACAATTAAAAAAAATTCATGGTCTATTTTCAATAGCAATATGGTGATAAAATCCAAAAACAACATTGTTTGTAGTGAAGTGAAAAAAGGATGCTTTATTAATCTAAATTGCTTGTCTATTAAAAACAAAACAATCGAAAACAGAGTTACTCTTCATATACGTAGATTT
Organism: Mytilus coruscus; assembly: GCA_017311375.1. NCBI lineage: Eukaryota > Metazoa > Mollusca > Bivalvia > Mytilida > Mytilidae > Mytilus > Mytilus coruscus. Next base: position 102,766 of record JAASAO010001562.1, read on the forward strand.
GATTCCTACATATCTATTTTATGTCTCAGTCAAATATTTATGATAATCACTTTTAAACTTTCAATTAAGTTTTACACAATTTACAAATGGGATATACATCATTATAATCACAAGACAACGTTTTTCCAATGATTCCGCCTGCCAATCAAAATAAAAGTTTCAATTAATATGAAATAAACTAAATCAATTTTATGATGGAAATGTACATTTATCTTAACAATTTGAAAACTTATTGGTACGTTTCTAATTATTATATAAAAAGAAAATTAACTTCATTAAATATTTGATATATCTTTCCTAATTATATATACCTAATTCTTCTTTGGCGTTTGGAATGTTAGGCTTGTGATGCTTTTCAACTACGTTTATGATTGGCATTCTAATTGTATTGATTCGAGGAGTCACTGATGAGACTTACTTAGAGGAAAGACGACACCGCTGAGAACCAAATCAGTGCCATGTATCTTTGATGAGTGTTGTTATACTCATTTATTATGTTGATATTAAATCATTTAAGAAAGGAGAACATGTTAATGTGTTTCATGTTTAAAGATCATGTATACAAGTATATACATTGTTGAAGGGTATTTCAGGAAAAAATTCTCCTTTAAAACTTATAATGTGTTTGGTAAATAAGGTTATTGTTCGATTAACTATGATTAAATATACCATTCATACGATATGTACTATCAACGACAAAACTTGTTTTGATTTATTATTAAAACTACCCTTTTATTGGCGTTTTGTGTTTGATTTTGTTAGTCAGTTGTGTTGTATGTCTGTAATCATGTTTACACAGTATAAGCTGCTGAATCCCAATTATTGTCCAATTAACCAATTGTCTCAGTTTGGGTTGCTTACCCAATGTTGTCAATATAACGGAACATGTATCATTAACATTGTATTGAAATTCAGAACTCAGGTAATGAATTATTCCAAAGAGATACATAATTCACGTTTGTCAGTTTTGTCATTAGCACTATTATAGAAAACTAGAAAGAGCCAAATCCATCTGCTCTTGAAGGATGTACTAAGTTGAGACTTTGGAATTTGTGTTAAAGTTCGGACTCTGGGATACAAGGTGAACTATTTTGCCCCATAACATCCATTTATCTTTTCATATAAGACTTGATAGCTCATAAAGGTCATTTACCAAAATTTAAGCAGATTCTAGATTCATTTTCTTTCTATTTGAGACCCAAATTATACGAATGCAAATATAAGGTCAAATTCGAGGCAGCCTTTTCCGCCATGTTTTAAAATCAAATATCTCACCTTTTAGGTGCCTTGTCAGTCTGTTTTATAAGACTAATGATTTTAGATTCCAATTTTTTATCTTATATTTCGATTTTGTTATCACTATTGAAAATTTGCTGAAAATGAGAAACATATTAAATGATACACACTATAACATAGAAAAATAAAGACTTAGCAACACGAACCTAAATAAAAACTCGGCTGATCTCTGGTACTCCAGAAGATTAAACAGATACTGATCTACATGTGGCACCCGTCGTGTTGTTCATGTAAGTATAAACCCGGTGATAAGTCTCATTCGGAAGGTCACATTCGAGGAAAGGAGGACGGAATCGTGGTTACAATATTTGGAACATATTCGTCGACATCTATGAAACGGATTCAACCTGATGACAGCTTTCCTTACACTAAGTTTTTCAGGATGGATACAACAACCAGAGGCATTCTGTTAAGTATATCAACAAAAGGGCCAAAACAACAGTAAAAAAAAAACCGATGAAACAATAGAAATACATTAGTTTTACATCCTATTTCAATAGTCTTTCCGAGAGTATTGATGGTTCATATTTTATTACAAAAGTTAGAAATGTACAATTTCGGAAATCAGTTACTTTATTAACTTTTCTATAACTACTAATTCATCACTCGTTATTTTTAAACATCATATGTTAACAGTTGTTTGTCATTGGTTATTTGTTTTTGTCATTAAATTGTCAGTTTCTTTTCGACTTATAACTTTGAATGATATATTTCGCCTGTCTTTTGCAAATATTAAGCTTTTCTAAGACATCTTTACCTGAAATCAGTTGGGTAAGAAGTAAAACCACAAAAAATATCCAATGATATTTCAAACCAGAAAGTCCTTAACAATTGACAAAATGAAAAACTGAAACATATCAAACAAATGGGAAACAACTGTCATATTCCCGATTGTGGTGTGTACTGATTTGTATTTTAGATGGAAACATGGTTTATTTTTAGTTGGAATTGACATTGAACTAGCTTCCAGTAACTGCCGTACTCTTATTATTTTATAGTGTGTCTCTATGAAGAAAATGATTTTCCAGTATTCCCATGGAAATAATGTATTGTATTCATCACATTCGTACGGGATTATATTGAGATACAATCACTTTAAAACTTTCCCATGCGGCCGAGCAAAGGTGGCGATTTCATTAATTTAGGCAATATCGTTCAATCTTTAACAGTCAAATATAATAAATCCTTTACTTAAGAAATAATTCATGCAGGCCATAGATTTGTTTGCCCAGGCCATGTGAAAATGATAACCAATCTATAGTTTGCATGAATACTTTCAATTTAAATAGAATAAATGTGGTTATTTGAAAATGCGAATGTAAAATTGCCGTGTGTATTGCTGTTCTATTTTACCCCTGTAAGATAAAAGCTGCAAATTTCAAATTAATCTAAGGCTTGCATGAATTATTTCTTAAATAAACACTAGAAAAATGTGTGCAATCCGTATAATTCTTAACCCAAACATTTTGTTTTCCTTTGTTACTATTTACTGTAAAATATACAGTTGACATATCGTAACTAAGGAGAGAGCCGCCATGTTGACTTGCTGAAATCCATAAATGTGCGAATGTTGCAATAGAATAGAAGATGAAACAACACTTACCTCAAAACTCCATTTTAATACGATATTATCCGACTTAAGAGCGTACACGTAGGTACTTAATCGTTAGCTTGAGAGTTGTATTGTTATGATGTCATATTTTGACATGACGTTAATGCCCAAAGATCATTCCAGAAATTTCGCGGAAATTTATTTTATTTTGATTTTATACATGTTTTAAGATCTTATGCATTAATTCTTTTGTTATGCCTTAGATTATGAAAAACTGTTCAGTAGTTTCCTCTTCAATTTTAGTTTGAACACAACATATCTTTGCACATAGAGTACGATAGATGTGGATTTACATGGGAGATAAACAGTTACAGCCAGTAATATGTATATATGTGTCTAAGTATAGATATATCGAGAATTTAATCACTCTGTTGTTTACAAAGCGAAAGAAGGATGTCATATTAGAAGTCAAAATCAGTTTGTTTCAATTATCACTTAAACCTATACCACTCATACTGCGACCAAGATTTTTTTTATTACAAACCTCAATATTTACGATTTCAAGTCTAAACATTTGCAAGATCTGAATTCATGTATAATACGGGTTTCAGTTCCTGTAAAATACCTTTTACCAGGACGTTGTGAATCAGATATGGACACCAAAATATAAAAAAAAATCTGTTAATTTACAGTACATACAAACCAAGTCGCTCTCTTCTAACTATACCATAAAGCCTATTTCTGTACCCTTTACATTAGTATTTTTCATTCAAAACTTAAAGACAGATTGAAATAAAAAGTCCAATGTAGCTTCATAAAAACATGGCCAACATAGCGGCCAAAATAGCATTATTAAAGACAGGACAAATCATAATGAAATATTTAGTATTATGTGTGGTGATTTGTTAATTGTTGTTTGTCTTTTGTAGTTTGTTTTTGGTTTTAGCGTTGTATGATTTTCTTCGACTCATGTTTTTTTCATTGACCCCATGGTATCTTTACTGCTACCGTGATTGGAGCTGAATAACATCTTTTATCATGAAAAATGTAGTGTTAGTAAATAATTACAAACATATTAAGTTTTGGCAATTATTTATTATCGATTCGAGACAACAGTTTCAACAGCTTCGGATACATGCATTCACACTCATACTGGAATCCTGATAAACTGATGGCTTGATATGTTGCTGCAAAAGAAAATTAACAGTTTTGACTTCATTTTGTCTAAAACCTGATAACACGTAAAACAGGTATTAACAAAACTATTTACTTTAAGGTAACTCATTTATCGTATTTTCGTATAAATTATTAATGTATTATTTAATGTTCAACTCCCCAGACATACTTTTTCCTGGTAAAATCTCTTTATCTCTTGTGTATCATTAAAGTAATACTTATTTTACTTTTGAATGGAAGTCATACAATATTTTGTACATAAATCAGTTTTCTTGTTTGAATTGTTTTACATTTGTCATTTCAGGGCTTTTTAACTGACCTTGCGGTATGGGTTTTACTCATTGTTGGACGCCGTACGGTGACCTATAGTAGGTGGAAGACTCATTGGTGACCTTCGGTTGTTATCTGCTCTTTGGTCGGGTTGTTGTCAGTTTGACATATTCCCAATTTCCATTCTCAATTTATTTTTTTGTCATTTGGTTTCTTGTGAGAGTTGTCTCATTGGCAATCATACCAAATCTTCTTATTTTGTTAACTAAACATTAAAATCTATTTCTTTTCTAAATGTATTTATTCTTTAATATTTGTAATTTACTTTCATTCGTGATTATATCATGTATATATGACATACACAGGACAAATAACAATCTACGTATTGCGGAAGTTCGTACTAAATATCCGTAAACGTACGTCGAATACCATGCATAGAAAGCAAACGTATAACATAATTTCATCAAAGATACCAGGCTTTTAATTTTATACACAAGACGGGCGTTTGGTATCCAATAGACTCACAAGTGACTCTCGAATAAAAAAAATGTAAAAGTCCACATAAAGTACGAAGTTGAAGATCAATATAGAACAGAAGTTTTACGCATAAACAAAATGTACAGCATACCTGACTGACATTGTTGTGGTTGTATGAAATTCATTTTACACATTTAAATAATGACACTTATTAGAATTATTACAGTATTATCAGGTGATCTTGAAACGACAATGTATCAATATTTTTATAAGTTTATATATTTATTAAAATAACATGGAATGTTTTTCATATGTTTTAGGAAAAAATATTTTACAAAACTTACAAATCTTCATTCGTTGTAAACTGTCTGTAGGTCATGAACACTTTTGAACATGTCCTTCATTAACTCATGTTTCTTAATAGCATTCTGTTCTTCTATTGAAATACAAAACGTAAAAGAATTTATCAGATAACAAATATCCTCCTTTAGAATCATATTCCCGATGTTGAATTGGGTGTGCTTTTGTAACAGAATACAACACGCCAACTCATAATAACACAAAACGTCCGAAGTATAAGATAATAAAATATTAAGCATAAACCCTAAATGTACCAAAACAACGCTACAAAATGCATAATTATTATTGATTTCTTCAATTCGTCATTTAATTTTGTTATGAGAAGAATTCAATTTCAGATTTTAGAATAGCCTGATACATGTTTAAGGGATATTAGCTAAGAAATATAAAAAAAATAGAATATGATTTAATTTAGTTAGATCATTAATAAAAGAACAATAATGAAAAATAATTCACTTTTAGCAGCCAATTTGATCAATTTTGGCAAAACAGCAAAAAACATCGCTGATGAATTATTCACTTGCAAGTGAATAATTTGACCTTATTGGATCCGTATTCATGTGAAAAGTGAAAGTACAAATAAAAAATACAATAACACGTTATTAAGATAATAAACTACGTCAGTACCCAAAATCTGTACTTCAAGAACATCGTGTATTATTTGTGAAGTTGATATGGAATATTTATCAACAAGGTCTTGGTACCTTCCGATGAACTTTGTTAGATATACCCTGGCTCATCAACTTTCTACTCAGTTACTGGTGACGTTTTACAAAGTCTGAGTAGCAGCTACGAGCTCTTGAATATCGAATAAGTTGAGAAATATATATCCCATATGCAGGTGAAGTTGGTATATTTCTACTAAGGTGGGGACATTGATAATTTCAAAATTAAAATCGTCTCGTTTGTCATAGATTCTGGTACTGAGATTACCGCGTATGTCAAATTCGAACTATAAGCCTAAAATGAGGCGGAGGAAGCCGTGTCTGTTGGTTCAATAATTTCTAGTTCTGGGGATATATTAATGGAACCCAATCAGATAAGTTTGGATTGTTAATGGAAAAAACATCATCAATATATCTGAATGTGAAATAAAATGACCTGGCTTCTTTGATCTTCTTGTTTTTGACAAATGTCTGAAGGAACTCCGACACATATGAAAATAGAAAGATATCGACAAACATAGGCGCACAGATCGTTCCCATAGGAATGCCTACAATTTGTTGAAAAGTCTACCTCCCAATTCAACAAATATGTTGTCAATAAGAAACTCCAGCATACTGATCACTTGTTCCTCTGTGTAGCATGTTTTATCTTTTTGTTCAATATTAACAAAATAAGCCGTACGGTATCCCAAAGTAATAAATTTATGACGTATGCGACCAATTTATGTTGAAAAGCATTGTGGATTATTTCTTTTAGACGATTTTCAATTTTGCCATGGGAATGGTGGTATACAGGGTTGCAAAAATCAAAAGTTTTGATAGAACTAATTTCAGAAAAAAAGATCGAGATTTAAAATTATCCAGAAGTTCTTAAGAGGTTTTATTCTTATACAGGTAAAACGAAAATTAACTGACTTTTAAACCTATAACATGAAATCAGACAAACACAATAAAATCCATTTGCATGAGGTCGCTGTTTATTTGTATTTATGTTTATGTTTATATCGGGTTATGTTACCGTCGGCAGACTTCGGATGTCATCTCGTAAGTTCATTAGATGGCGTCTAGACTAAAATAAACACGAGATTCTGATAAATATTATCAGTATATGCATTTATAATTGTTCATTTCTGATTTATTGTAGTTTAGATATACGTTTTATTATGTTATTTCACTTGTAACTTAACAGGAAAAACTTATCATACAAAATATTTTGAGCCTCGTTAGTTCATTAGATTGCGTCTAGACTAAAATAAACACGAGATTCTGATAAATATTATCAGTATATGCATTTATCACTGTTTATTTCAGACTTATTGTAGTTTAGATATACGTTTAAGTATGTTATAAATCAAATATGAGAATTTGAGTCAAATCGGTGAACATGATTACGTAACTTACGGAAAGAAAATAATTTGTTCAGATTTTTCTAATTTTAATTGCTCTTTGAGTTTTAATAACTTTTTGTAATGCCATGTAGCTTACACAGACTACGTGTTTCAGGAAATCATTGTGTGTCAGGAAAATTAAGCAAAATGACTGCAGCAAAATATCGAACATACGAAAAGCTTCACTAGTAGTTCCAAAGAGTCGTGAAATGTACGGTATGAAATCAATTTAACACCGAAATGTTTTGACTTACTTTTCTTGATCTTTTGAACATTTACACAAAATAATATTACGATTTGTATTCTCTTACAGGAAGCAAACAAATAATACATTTATCAGCTCTAGCATATTGTAACTATTTGTCATTTTCGTTGAAATCCTTGAACAAAAGATTTTGTTTTCTTCAATTTTAATTTGTATAGCAATAACTATAAGATTTTATAGCAATTCTAAGGACAACAACCATATCTCATCATACTCGAAGAAAGTTCATACATAACTACCTATACACGAGAGTTAAGGTGGCTCACCCTAATAAGGACCCTCGGTAGAATTTTTTTATTTTCACATATTTTGTAGATCCTTTTATGCTAAATCCAAAAATGCAAAGAAAAAAGGGGGTCATTAGGCTCGTTTTCCCCTCAAATGGAAGCGAAATGTGCGATTTTGACCCTGTTTCCAAACATTTCCACCCTTTCAACAATAACGGCTACATCAAATTCAAAGACTTTATGAACCATGTCAATTTGATTATTATGTGAAAAAACATTAAAATTTGAAATGTAAACGTTTCCCTTGGTTGTTTTAGACCTAAAGTCCATTTATTTACAGATTTATGTCTAAATTTTGCATTTTCTAATTTCAGTTTAAGGCTAAAATATTGGTTAAATCAATTTTTCGTGAAATTTCCCAGTAGATTTAAAAAAAACGAATATGTCAAAGCTATGAACTTTTCGAGCATTTTAAGGTAAAATAAAATGGGGTCACTAGGCTTTTAAAAAGTTACGGACTTTTGTTTAACCCTCTACCCCATGAGGTCTGATTTCAATGCACTCCAATAATTACTTTGTTGTGAATTCTTTATTGATGGCTTTATTAAAATAATGTTTGCAATTATATAAATGGACGATAGCTGAATATAAATGTGATTAACATATAACTGTTTGTTATAAAAAGCGAAATTTTGATTATTTTGGGAAATACGGTAATTTTGTCTGGCGCGAGTTGTTTCCCTCTAAATTGGCGCCATAATCGGACAACAGAAATTTCAGGGTCGTCATTGTAGATCAGCATACACCACTGATGAATACGACCATGTACATGAATAACAGACAAAGTGGCGAATAGACAACGATGCAGGTAGAATCATTACATCAGAAAACATAGATTTTCATATTTTAGGCAGCCAAATGTTATCAGTATCACGAAATATACAAAGTAGGGGTTGTCTCAAAATACTCGCTACTGTAGAAAATCTCTGCGCCTGAAACCTTGCATGGCTAAATTTCTGTTCTATGTATAATCGTTATGGCTGGTATCTTATTTATGTGTTTATTTGATCCTTAACAGGCAAGTTGTGAACATGTATAGCCTGTTGGGAAAAATATCGAGGGATGGACAGGGTAGGAATGCCCTTTACTGCCAAGCTTCACACATGTCCTTTTGCGCTACCGTAAAGCTCAAATGAATCTTGATTTTAATCTAATTCTAATTTCGTAGCTACGTTAGGGTCAAATCGAGTAAAATATTTATCGTTAACGTCTAATGTAGGGTACCTTTATAACTGCCCTCGGACAGGGTCCATGATTCCCTCCCTATCCCCAACTCCCATTTCCTTCTCTTTTAATCTAAAATATTTCCCCTACTTCCACTTCCACCCTTGCTCCCAGACAAAAGTTGGCCAAATATATTTCCCAGAATATTCATCCCCTTCTTTTCAAATTCTAGTCCTTTCACCCAAAATCATGTTAGCTCGCATTCACGTTCACCCCTTTTACATTCGCACCCCACACGTTCGCACCCTGGGTCTGTTTGCACCCTTCCTTTTTTTAATCGTGCTTTAGTTAGTATAGTTCTATAACATTATAAAATAAAGATATTAAGTTTTTTATTGTTTAAAATTAAAGTGACACACACAAGATCAAAGGGCACAGGCTGTTAAAAACAATTATCTGGTCTTTTCTATTTATAATCTTCATAAGATTTACTTCTACCCTCAGCTTCTACCAAACTAGTTACTTTTATTTTCACTTGAGACCAAGCTAACAGACCCAATACCCTTTTCCCACCCCTGACTCCTCTTCCTGATCCCTCATTCCAATGTTTGTTCCTTACCCTGTCCACCCCTCAGGAGTTTGATTGTTTTATTTGTTTTCTTGGGAATATAAATGGCCTAATTTGTAAATTTTACCACTACAGTACGAGGCAATACATTTTATTGATGGATTCGTCTTGATCATAATTTGTTTACAATTACTCCCCCTTTCTCTCTCTTTGGTAAAAATAATTTCTTAAGGTCAAGTATCAGGTTTAAACATACATTGTAGGGCTTATTTAGTTTACCAAATAACACATACATTTGAGTTGAAAAGTTCATTATTGTTTTGTGCTTAGTATTTTTAAATACAAAATTTGCGTATCCCTTATTCCAAACAGGGTACAAGTAACCTCAACATAATTTGGTTGACCAGAGAAGTCTGTATTCAACATATAAAATCAAAATCATTATTTATACTTGGTGTGCATGTAATTTTATTTTGTTTGCTCATTATTGATCGCCACAAATCTTCATTTTTAGCTCACCTGGCCAAATGAATTCTAACCAAACTTGGCCACAATCATCATAAAGGTATCTAGTTTAAAAAATGTGTATGATGACCCTGCCTGCCATTCAACATGACAGACATGGCTACAAATAGAACATAGGGTAAAATACATTTTCTGGCTTATATCAATGAAACTAAACATTTAGAGCAAATCTAACATGGGATAAAAATGTTCATTAGGTTAAGATCTATCTGCCCAAAATTTTTAGATGAATCAGACAACGCGCTGTTGGGTTGCTACCCTGAGTTGGTAACTTAAGGAAATTATGCAGTTTTATACGACCGCAAAAAATTTTGCGGTCGTATCTTGGTATAACGTTGGCGTCGTCGTCGTCGTCGTCGTCCGGAGTCGTTGTCGTCGTCCGAAGACGCATTGGTTTTCACACTCTTACTTTAGTTTAAGTGAATGGATCTCTATGAAATTTTACCATAAGGTTCAATATCACAAAAGGAAGGTTGAGATTGATTTTAGGGGTTATTGTACCAACAGTTAAGGAATTAGGGGCCAAAAGGGCCAAAAATAAGCATTTTGTAACTTCCAGACATAACTTGTGTGTTAGTGTATGGATCTCTCTGACTTTGTACCACAAGGTTCCATATCACAAAGGGAATGCTGGGATTGATTTTTGGGGTAATTGCCTCAAAATTTTAGGAATTAGGGGCAAAAACAAGCATTTTCTAGTTTCATGACAATAACTTGTGTGTAAGTGTATGGATCTTTCTGAAATTGTACTAAAGGTTCCATATCACAAAGGAAAGCTGGAATTGAGTTTGGGGTAATTGCCTGGAACGTTTAGGAATTAGGGGCCAAAAGGGTCAAAATAAGCATTTTCTAGTTTCAGACAATAACTTGTGTTCAAGTGTATGGATCTCTCTGCAATTGTACTGCAAGGTACCATACCTCAAAGGAAGGCTGAGATTGAGTTTGGGGTGATGAATCATAAGGGGTTCAAAATATTTGGGGGATTTTTTTCTTCATTTTTTCCTTTTTTTCTTTAAAATTTTCCATTTTAAGCTGGTTATTTCTGATTTATATTTAAAAGCAAATAATAATGATATTGCAGGAGATACACACCAAACAGGATGTGTAAATTATTATATAATAAGTATTGTGCAATAGCAAGAAATTTTCAATTGCACAGTATTGCGCAATAGCAAGAAATCTTCAATTGCACAGTATTGCGCAATAACAAGAAAGATCAATAGCACAATACTAGTATTGCGCAATAGGAAGAAATTGTCAATTGTACAGTATTGCGCAATAGCAAGAAATATTCAATTGCACAGTATTGCGCAATTGCAAGAAATATTCAATTGCACAGTATTGTGCAAAAGAAGATACTTTGTATAAATTGCTTATTTCTTGACCAATTTCAATGGGGTTTTATTCTTGAACTCTTGGGGTTCTTTAATATGCTGAATCTAACCGTGTATTAAGTTTTTGGATTTTGGGCCTTTTTAAATTGGTCCTCATTGAGGTCCAAAGGGTCCAAAATTAAACTTTGTTTGATTTCATCAAAATTGAATTATTGGGGTTCTTTGATATGCCGAATCTAACCGTGTATTTAGATTCTTAATTTTTGGTCCCGTTTTCAAATTGGTCTACATTAAGGTCCAAAGGGTCCAGAATTAAACTTAGTTTGATTTTAACAAAATTGAATTCCTAGGGTTCTTTGATATGCTGAATCTAAACATGCATTTAGATTTTTGATTATGGGCCCAGTTTTCAAGTTGGTCCAAATCGGGGTCCAAAATTAACCTTTGTTTGATTTCAACAAAATTGAATATATGGGGTTCTTTGATATGCTGAATCTAACCATGTATTTAGATTTTTGATTTTTGGCCCGTTTTCAACTTTGTCCACATTGAGGTCAAAAGGGTCCAAAATTAAACTTTGTTTGATTTCATCAAAATTGAACTCTTGGGGTTCTTTGATATGCCGAATCTAACCGTGTATTTAGATTCTTGATTATGGGCCCAGTTTTCAAGTTGGTCCAAATCGGGGTCCAAAATTAAACTTTGTTTGATTTCAACAAAATTGAATTCATGGGGTTCTTTGATATGCTGAATCTAACCATGTATTTAGATTTTTGATTTTGAGCTAACATCAACTTTGTCCACATTGAGGTCAAAAGGGTCCAAAATTAAAATTGTTTGATTTCATAAAAATTGAATTATTGGGGTTCTTTGATATGCCGAATCTAACCGTGTATTTAGATTCTTGATTATGGGCCCAGTTTTCAAGTTGGTCCGAATCGGGGTCCAAAATTAAACTTTGTTTGATTTCAACAAAAATGAAGATATGGGGTTCTTTGATATGCCGAATCTAACCATGTATTTAGATTTTTGATTTTGGGCCCCGTTTTCAACTTTGTCCACATTGAGGTCAAAAGGGTCCAAAATTAAACTTTGTTTGATTTCATAAAAATTGAATTATTGGGGTTCTCTGATATGCCGAATCTAACCGTGTATTTAGATTCTTAATTTTTGGTCCCGTTTTCAAATTGGTCTACATTAAGGTCCAAAGGGTCCAAAATTAAACTTAGTTTGATTTTAACAAAATTGAATTCTTAGGGTTCTTTGATATGCTGAATCTAAAATGTATTTAGATTTTTGATTATGGGCCCAGTTTTCAAGTTGGTCCAAAATTAAACTTTGTTTGATTTCAACAAAATTGAATATATATGGTTCTTTGATATGCTGAATCTAACCATGTATTTAGATTTTTGATTTTGGGCCCCGTTTTCAACTTTGTCCACATTGAGGTCAAAAGGGTCCAAAATTAAACTTTGTTTGATTTCATCAAAATTGAACTCTTGGGGTTCTTTGATATGCTGAATCTAACCATGTATTTAGATTTTGGATATTGGACCATAATAGGTGAATGTCCAATTTAAAATTTTAAGTTCTTAGACCACATTCATTCTGTGTCAGAAACCTATGCTGTGTCAAATATTTAATTACAATCCAAATTCAGAGCTGTATCAAGCTTGAATGTTGTGTCCATACTTGCCCCAACTATTCAGGGTTCGACCTCTGCGGTCGTATCAAGCTGCGCCTGCGGAGCATTTTATTGGTTATTATCTTGAATATTATTATAGATAGCGATAAACTGTAAACAGCAATAATGTTCAGCAAAGTAAGATCTACAAATAAGTCAACATGACCAAAATTGTCAATTGACCCCGGTAGATTCATGGTATATTGTCGTCTTGGATTGTACAATTGCAGTACACTATCGGTCTAGATCTTTGCCCAAATCTGCAAATTTGGAGACAGATAGGCAATTTATAGGTTAGACTGTTTATTTGATGAAAGAAAACTTGGTGATTTATTGCATTATTCAAAATGTTTAAATAAATACCAAATATTTGTGCTTTTAGAATCATTTTTCAACTTGGCCATTTAAGGGAGATAACTCTTTAGTAAAAATGTATACTGGACTGATAGGAAATTAAAATTTTTACTTGTAGCAAGAAAACAAGTTCGGTGACACCATTTTTCTTTTTATTTTCCTAAAGCATATTATAAAACCTATCTTCTCATATTTTATTTCAAAATTCTATCTCATAGATTTCTTTTATGCACAAAATGTGATTTTCATGAAAACCTAAGCAAATTTGGGCAATTTCGTACGACCCGTAGCTTGAAAAATAGCACGGTGACCCATATTTTTATTATATTTTTGGAAAAGCATAGAAAAATCTTTATTTTGGCAAAGTATAAAAAATTCTATCTGAGGAAATATATACCTACATGTATGATCTACCTTAAGGAGTTATTGCCCTTTAAAGTCAATATTAAACAATTTTTGAAAATTTTTAACTTGGCCATAATCATCATTAGGGTATCTAGTTTAAAAAACGTGTTTGATGACCCTGTCTGCCAACCAACATGGCTGACATGGCTAAAAATAGAACATAGGGTAAAATGCAGTTTTGGCTTATATCCCTGAAACTAAAGCAAAAGTATAATGGTTGCATTATTTCATGCATCAATTGTGAACAAAAATATCAGGTGAGCAACACAGGCTCCTTGGAGCCTCTAGTTTTAAAATATGAACTGCATTATGCATTTAAATGTCACTCATGGTTGATTTTCTGACAGAATTACTCTCACATTTAATTTCAGGCTTCAAGTACATGTAAGAGGAAGTAGTGATTTGTTGTAAAAGATCCTGGAATGTTCAACTTTACTTGGAAACTATTGGCAAAGTACCGACATAATTTACATGAGAAGTCAGGCTCATCTTGTCTTGCAATTGGGAACTATATATGTAAAGTGCTTAAACTTAAGAACAACATTAGAGGCCAAGATCAACAATACTCGGAACTACATGTATAATCAAAGTACTGTCAGAATCCATATGAGAACCCAAGATCATCTACACTTGGTGTCTATATGCAATGTGTTCAGAATCCACTTAAAGCCAAGATAAACTATAATTTGGAACTATATGCTAAGTGCTGTCAAAATCAATTAAAAAATCCAAGATCAAAGGACCTACTGTACATGTACCTACATGTCCCAATGATGAATAGATTATTTAGTCATATAAAAAAACACTGAAGAGAAGAATATTGATATAAAAGTATGAACATATGGAGCTGATCAATTAATGATTGTACATGTACATGATGTATACATGTCAACAATTACTAGTATATTGAAAATAACAATGTTAATAAATGTTTTATAAATTTGATCTTATAGACATTTGAGGAATAAAAATCAAAAATGTTTCAAAAATTAATTTTAATAGAGCTGTTTTAATTTATTTTTGCTGCTTGAGTGAATTTTGCTGCAAACATGATTCATGATATGCAGACTGCAATATATGCAGTTGTCTTTAATACAGAATGTAGCTAATGAGATTTGTAGATTTTGGGAATCATAATACCAAGTGAGAGTTGTGGTAAATGCACATGCCTTTCCCTCATCTTTTACCTCTGTTGTGCTGATTGTTAGGGGTTTTCTGTTTTGTATTGTAAGTTACTAAAATAGACATAAGTTCTATAAGTTAAGATGTTTATTTTCTGGTTCCAAAGATCAAGTCTACAACATTATATATTCAATAAACAATTACAATCAATCAATGAATAAATCATGCAGCAATAAATCAATAAACAATGATCAACCTTTATAGTCTCACATACAATTTATTTCAAAGGGGAATAACTCATCAGGGGAATTAACTCTGTAATTTTCAATAGTTATTTCATTAAAAAGGGGGGAACCTAACTCAAGAGCTTAACTCGCATATTTTCATTAATTGCATAACTAAATATATTTATTTGAACATGTCATATAATTTACAATACTAAATAAATGTTGTTTCTTAATAATTGCCTTTTCATAAATTCAAGTTATCTAACTAAAATATGTGATACTTAAATTGCTAATAAAAGAAATGCTGTATGCGAGACTTGTTAGATTAAAATAAAAGTGACGATATGTATGTTTACTATCAGAGTCAATCTGAATTTGAGCATTCAAAACATTAACATATTAAATCACAATATAGCTACAGTGTATATTATATAATGGATACCTCAGTCTCCAGGCTTCAAACATTTCTGCAATTTCTGTAAGTTAAACTTATTCAAGTAATCAGTAAAATTAGGCTTTTGAAGAATGTGCATGTTCAGAATCTTTAGCGACATAAATTTACACTCAAAATTATCTCCCATGAACTAACTAATTATAAAACTTATTCCGGAGTAAATATGATAAATTCCGTAATTTAGTAGTGTTCTCTTTTTAAACATTTAACCTTTTAATTATTTTTAAAACTGATATCATTCAAACTTATAATAACTCTTAATTAACATGAAACTTATTTACAGTTAACTTTAACATTACAAGACTTATTCAAGAGAATATGTCAATTTTCATTTAAAATATTATATGTATATACAATTTGTCCCTTAAGTACGACAGATATTAAGAAATCTTGACTCAAATTAATTATAAATTTAGTTTTAACTTATCTAATTCAAAAATCATATATTAAATTAATTGTAACATTAACTCACCTAAAATAGACAGAAGTTCTATAAGTTAAGATGTTTATTTTCTGGTTCCAAAGATCAAGTGACGCTAAAACATAATTTTGGATATTCCAAATTTTAGTCACATGACCTTTCGATTTAAGAACTTCTTCTATTTTCTCCAATCAAATGCCAAATAGTAATTAAAACTACTTCCATAATAAATTTCATTGGTCATCAAATACCTGCTGACCATCAAAGCTTTTGTCAATCATTCCGTCTTATTTCTTAGCGTCCCTAGTAAACGGATTATCTAACTTTTACCTATGAACAAAGAAGATAGATAATTCCTTTGTTCCTTCAAATTAAAATACTTCCCAAACACAATTGACATTTTTACTAGGATTTATCTATTTATTTTATAAAAGTCTTTATTAGCTAAAAGTATTTGACATCTAGTACTTACAAAAGAGACTAAATTAACATGCTCTTTGATATAAAACTTAACGCAATATTATGTACAAAATATCTGTGAAATTATATAATTAACTTTTAATTCTATTTACAAGTTTCCAACTTCAGGTTATATCTGAAATTATATTCTTTATCATAAATCTTTCTTATAGGGTAAAATAAATTTTATTCATTTCTCTTATTATAAATTTTCTTTAAATACTAAGTATTATAATTTCACTTTCTTATAAAATCTTTACTATTCTATTTTATCATGTTTATCAAAAATAATCGTACTTTGTCTTAAATTTAATGGAAATAAAAATTTCCATATTTTGTCTATTTGTCTCTCACTATACCTCACCAACCCCTGACCCAAATGGTCACTTGAATTATTTTACATCATTTGGCATTTTTGTCCATCCATCATGTCCACATGCTTTTCATTTTCTATTTCAAAGTTATATTTTCAGGATAAAAGGAGAAATAGAATATATAGTTTTGTTCAATGAGACAGCAACCAATTCAAACAACAATCAAACGAATTATATATTGTCTGGAAAAACTTGTCTCACTAACTGACAACCTCATTACCTATTGGTCAAGATTACTGAAATCAGATAAATATGGTTCTGTAAAATTAGATATGCACTCAAATTGATAGAGATTGCAACAAAGATTTCAACCTCATTTCATGGATCAGTGATCAAAGTTACCTGATTAGATACAAGAAGATGTGATATGAGTGCCAATGACACAACTCCATCCAAGTCAAAATTTATGAAAGTAAACCATTATAGGTTGTTTATCAGATACTGTTAGCAATAGGTCATTTGTCAATGTCAAGTTTTGTGTTTTTGTCTGTTTTCTAATACTAAAAGAAGTAGATAAACTATATTTGATGTATGCAATGATTCACAAATGTAAGGAGTACATGTCTGTCTGGCAGTTGTCATTGACCACATTTTCATGGTTCATTGGTCAATGGTAAGTCCTCTTTAATATGCTACATTGTGTAATCAATAAGTCAACTATATTTGGTGTATGGAATGATTATTAAATGAATGTATTCAAATATTAAATAAGAAGATGTGGTATGATTGTAAATGAGACAACTCTCCACAAGAGACAAAATGACACAAAATAAACAACTAAAGGTCACCATATGGGCCATTATGGCCTTCAACAATGAGTAAAACCTATACTGCATAGTCCGATATAAAAGGCCTCAAAATGACAAATGTAAAACAATTCTAATGAGAAAACTAACAGCCTGATATGTACAAAATAATGAATGAAAAACAAATATACCGGTCTTGCAGGGTTTATCTGAACTTAGCCTCATTTTCATGGTTTTGTCTGTTTCTTGCATACTATATGTTTCAAAATATTTGGTTTAAGGAATGATTGTAACAGAGGTCGATTTAAGGAGGGCCCATGGTGCCCCCTTTGTGGGAAAAATTTGGTGGCTTATATAGGGAATCACTGAAGCATGACTGGAGCGGGCCCTCTTGGGCAGTCAGTGCCCCTCCTTTATGAACATTTCTGGATCTGCCACTGTGTAAGGCTGGCTTGGTTTAACTGACCTTTGCCTCATTTTCATGATTATTGATAATTGATTATATTAATTTTTCTGATACTTGTAGTAAAACTTTATCTTTAGGAATATCAACATAAAATCAATCAACAATGATCATTAGTAAAGCAGGTGAGACATTTCAGCTTGTGCATTCTTGTTAACACAAAAATGTGCTGAAAGGTGTGACTGCCATACATGCAGATGTATCTAGGAATATGTCTTAACAACTTGAAAATATGTGATCTATCCTAATACTTCTTGTTTGTATTGGAACAAGTCCTAATAGTTCACACCTTTTCCTTGGAAGCATTGTTTTTAACATATTTTGTGTTCACAGCTATCGTGGTTGAAATCAATATCGTTGTAATCCCAACAAATCTGTCTACTCACCAACTCTCCACCAGAGACAAAATTACATAGAAGATAACAACTATAGGTTACCGTACGTACGGCCTTCAGCAATGACCAAAACCCATACCGCGTAGTCAACTACTAGTATGATAAAAGGACCAGAAATGACGTTCTTTTGTATATAGTTGCACACAAAATAACAGTTTAATTTGTGCTTGCTGAACGTTCACTGGCAAATATTTCAAGCATAATACGGATGAGAACATATGGATGATAAGTACCATATGAAGGTTCTGCAAAGTAGGAGGGGCTAGATATATGGACTGCCACTGGAAAATGAATTATTGGCAGTGGCTATTTTCCCGGCTCTGATTAAAATATATTAATTCAAGCCTTCAATTTCTAGAGAAATGGCTATTTTACCGGCAACAGCAATACAGTGAATTTGTAACCCATGCTGGAAAATAGAAAATATGTTATTTTGCTGGCATTAGGTAAGCGGAAGCCAAGTTAAAAACTATTTTGTTTACACATATATGCAACTCAAATAAATAACTATTATTCCAAAAGCAAGTTTAATTGAAACATTTTTGATTTTTAAGCTATGTGATTGACTTTGTTATATTGTATAATGTTTTATCAGATTTATGATGCAATGAGATTTTAACTTTTACTTTTTATAACACAGTTAAAATATCTGAGATTTTATTCTTATGCATATATGTAGCATTAGACTGTCACTGACTGAGTTTAGAAATAATTTCAACTACATGTTTAGATATGATTCCATTGCAACAAATGGATGCTCAATATTTTTATTTTATTTATTTATTTTTTTTTCTTGTTATAAATTCTTAATAGTCATTTATACTTTGACTGATAAATGTTACGTTCTCAAACGATTACATGTGTCTCAAATATTGTTAGCAGTTTTCTTATTTTAATTACTACTGATAAATCAGTAATTATTTTATTTTATGTTGACAGTGCACATAATTTTTCATAGTACATTCAAAAGTAAATAAAATATTAAATTTCACTCTTTTCAAAGAACCTACAGAATAACAAATTCACTTTTTGCTGGTGCCGGTAAAATAGCCATTTCTATATATATATTAAGAAAATTGTCATTCATATTTTTGCCGCAATTACACACTCCACTTTCATTTTTAAATCAAGAACATTCCTTATTCATGTTATTAGCTTCCTTTAAAAACGCATGTCAAAAATTAAGACAGAAGTTAAAGTTTGCCAATATCACCGACTAATACAGCGTCCCTGTGTACTGGGTCGAGTTTTAAAATTACAATCCCAACTTTTCCTGAACCTAGTAAGTAGTATAGATTTTGTTTATACATAAAGTCTTTAGCTGGAATTGTTTGGAACTGCCCGGTAGACTTCGGGTGTAATACGCTAAATCCCGACTTGGTCAGACCAAATATATTGGGCTTCTCCGCAAAGCATGCGGCATTGAGGATAATAGCATAGATCGATATACAATGTAGGTCGGAATTCTAGGTCCAGGTTACTATTGACCAATTTTCATCTACGTGATCAAAAGTGGAAAACAGCAAATAATTGAAGTGTCGAGGTTTTTTCTGCGTAAAACAAATAATCAATTTTGTGAAATGTTTTGCTCGAGTTCCGGTAGTCTATTATAATAACACATTCTTATTCAATTATTTAAATTTTTACGCTGATGTTTCCTCTTTTTGTAATGCGAACTCGGTTGGTATATTCATAGATAAAACAGAAAATACAAAATTAACAAAATAGCAAAATAAGTAAAAGAAAAATATCATAAATAGAAAACATTGACCCCGAGGTCTTATGTTAAAGGACTAGAGTTCCGGAATTCATAGAATTATGATACGAGAAAATTTGTTAGATATTTTTGTGCCCATGAGTCGATAAGGTATATTAATCTTTAAATAAAATGTTAGGTGTGACTGTTATGTATTTAGTCTTTGCTTGAAAATTGTCATAGTTCAAAACTATTATCAAAATTTTGCAGTGAGAAAATATTTCACATACTCCGGAATAAAATCCTACCAATACTTGGAAATGAAGATATTTCAAGTAAAAAGAGATTTATGGCAGTAACAAACTTTTATAATACGCCAAACGGATAGCGTGCAGATGAACCCCGATGCCTTTATATATAAATACTATAACATACTATATGGGTTTTACTTGTGTTTTTTTTAAAGCCGTACGGTGATATGCAGTTGTTTACATCGCTACCCTTTGTTTACGGTTAAACATTGCGCCGTCATTGACAAAATATTTTCATATAGATCTAAAAGACATCTTTTAATTCAACCGGTATTTAAATGAAAATAGGGTGCAAACGGACCCAAGGATCGAACGTGTAGGGTGAGAATGTGTTTTCGGAGCGAACGCACCTGATACCGTCGTACATGTCAATATTTATAATTTCTTTTTTTAATGTTATGCTCATATCATGTATATTTTTGTCCTTTTATGTGAAAAGTGAACAAACTACTCTGTATTTCTGACCGTATTTCCTTTTTGAAGAAAGTTTTGCATCGTTTGTTTACATCGGGAAAGAGTGCTCTCAGACACGTCCGCGTTCCAATGTCGTCAACACTACTTTTGAGAAGACCCTCAAAGCGATCGTTGTTAAGGCGCTCGTCGTTAGAAACATGCGTTAAAACTGCGCACTGTTAAAGGGCCGAGCCACCTTAAGTTTAAAAAGTTTCAAATATGTTGAAGATAAATTGAATTGTACTTATACAATTACCAAGTATTGCGGCCTCGACAGCTGTTTCTTTTATTAGACGTTTCACTTTTTCTGTCTTTGTTAACACTCTCCAGTTGTCTCCACTAATTATTTTCAATAGACGATCATCTATCCCATTCCAAGATTCTATGAGCTATAATAAATAAAAAATTCAGATTCAATAAACAAAAATAATCTGGATCCAGACATGAAATCATTCATTTTATGAATTTTGACCACTGTAGAAATGGTTTACACCGTAATTAACATACGCTTAGTTACAAAATTGAATTTTTTATCACTCTTATAAGATCACTAATCAGTACTATCGAAATATAAGTAGTTGAACTGTTACTGGATGTCGATTTCAAATGAAATTTATAATGTAGGAAGCCAATGAACATTGCAATGTTCATTAGGATCTTCAAAGTCAATCGTTGTTGAAACTCACTCGCCAATTTACGTATGACATACATACGTTTTATTCTTCACACAATGAAGTAATTTGTAGCATACAATTACCTTCTTCCTCAATAGATAATTATTTAGAGCTACATGAAATTACAATTACTCTTGAAAAGAAACGAATTTAAAATTGATACTACAAGTCAGAAGAGCATTAGTTGAGGATCAAAATAAGATCAAAATTTTGGTAGGTTATGGAGCTCTTTTCGAGATATTCAATTTAAGAAAAATGGCAAGAAAAGGCTGACTCAGACTTTTACCTTATATCTGCATAGGTTTTATTTGGGTCTCAAAAAGTAATTTAGAACCTACTTAAATTTAAGTAAATGACCCTTTTGAGCTATTGAAGTCGTATATGAAAAAAAAGTGTCCGAACATCTGACAAAAATCCTAAACCAGACCGAAGTACATCCTTAAGTATAGATTCTAGGTACTGACGTTGTTTATCATCTTAATTACGTGTTATAGTGTTCTTTATTTGTCTTTGTAAATTATTAACCTTTACTGTTTAGTCCATTTTTGGTAACATCCTTTTGGCGTGGCTCGGTACTTATACATCCCGCAATTTTGTTATTGTACTATGGTCATTTTTGTATTCTTGTCTTTTATTTTTGCTTATGCGCTTTGTCTATATGCCATTTTGTTTTCTTTGTTGACATATTTGTTTGTTTTATAGTGATTAAGATTATAAAACAATGTTGACTGCTGTACCCTATTTTTGACATTTTACCTATTATGTCTGTTTGTTTTGTTCGCACATTGTTGTCAATATAATGAAATTTTATGCGACTGTCATACAAGTGAGATGTTTAGCTATGTATAAAACCAGGTTTAATCCACCATTTTCTACATAAAGGAATGCCTGTACTAAGTCAGGAGTATAACAGTTGTTATCCATTCGTTTGGTGTGTTTGAGCTTTTGATTTTGCCATTTGATAAGGGACTTTCCGTTTTAAAATTTCCTTGGAGTTTGTTATTTTGTTATTTTACTTTTAACTACAACCAAGTCGGTGTCAAGTTTCTTCCTAGGAGAAACTTTACTGCTGGTGGATTATTCCCAGAGGGCTTCATTAACTTGGTAGCTTAATGCTTGATGAATACAAAGAACATACCGGATAGGACGTCGCCCAGGTTACCAAGGTCCTGTTTTGCTACACGGAACACTGTAGCATTTGATTTGTGTGTTCCACGGAATATCCTTCTGAAACCCTGATTTGACTTATGTACAGCCAGAAGGTAATTATTACTTTAAAATTCAGATACTTTTCAAAAATTTAAACCATGTTCTGTTAATATTTTCGATTATGAAAGACACCTGCTACAAGTGAAATATCTCCTATCATTTCTACATTAAAAGGAAAAAGCACTTGTAAGACATGTAATATGTTAATCACGACTCCAAATTTCACTAGTAACTTAACAGGAAAACTTATTATATAAATCTTTTGAGCCTCTTGACTGTTCCACGGGCAATGTCGTTTACGGAATTGAATGTACTTTGTTTGGACTACTTTAAGTTGATGAAACTCGACAAACTTTGCGTAAAAGGATGAATCAACACCGGTTTGATAACAAAGATCCGCAATTCAGGGTTCTTTATAACCATTTAAATCAACCGGACCCTGATCTTTCTTTATCAATGAAAGTACGCATCATCGAGAAAATTTATCACCACACCAATAGCCCTATAGTAAATACTCTTTTCCGAAAAGATAGAAAATTTCTGGATAAGGGAACTAGGTACTGCAATGCCATATGATTGCAATGATGACATCAAAGGAGTAGGACAATTGTCAATTGCAGCCTGCATTGTTGTAAATGTAATGAGCTTATTTATTACTACTTTAAGACACCAGCGTAGTCATGGGCAAGAACATTACCATCGGCCCAATGTAAAAAGTCTTCCAAATCTAGATCGCTGGGAGCTTTGATGACCTTCTTTCCCATCTTCATCATCCGCTTCGGTTACATTACATAAGAACTATTTTTTTTGTACTGCCTGTTAATTTTCTAAAATGTTTGAGAGATTATGCACTTGACAACGGATGCATAAATACATGTTTTCCAATATACAGACTGGTCAGTATAATTTGTGATGTAGCTCCTTTCCGTCTTTTATACCAGTAAGATCGGACCCTTTACATGATGAAAAGAGAAATTCCGTCCAGTTCAGTTTTCTAATAAAGGAATTGACGCAATCAACATCAGCAAAAATAAGTAAAACCCTCAATCTCCCAAAAGTTGTGAATACATGCAATACAATAATTCAAACAAGTTCGTTGAGACCTCAACTCTCCACCTTTTGATCTCAATCAGTTGAGTAACACACTTTACATAAAAGATATGACAGTACAAATGGAAACTGAAGAAGCTCTTGTATAATAAAATCTATCAAATGCAGAACTTGTTAAATACTACCATTTTCTTCTTTCGAGGAAAATAATTTTGACATCGCATTATAATTAAAAATATAGATTTTTTTGTATGTGCCTGAAAAATAATTTCAACTAATATAATTACATCTGATATGGCATCTGATATCACACTAAGGTCGTATTCCATATACATTTCACCATTTTCATTTTTTTTGAATTCCCATAATCTACAATTCTTATAATAATTCCGTTCTCCGTTTTCTGGAGACGGATGTTCTTATCTGAAATAAAAGAAATTATTTTGCCTTTCAGATGTTTGAAATTTGTTTTGATTGATGTTCATTGATTAACGTTTGCCATGTAGTAATCACTCTATAAATTATCTGTCGTATTTTTATGCACGATAAATTGCATTAAACGAATGCGATGATGCTTATGCACAGTGTTTTTAACTCTGAAAGAATATTTGTTTTCGATTTTAAAGAAAATTGTTAAACAAATATTGATATTTGGATGCGGATGTGCGGATTATATTTTTATTAGTACAATTTCCTAAAAGCTCAAAGTTATTGCTAAACAAATTACAGATTTTGAAAAAAATCTTTCTGTTCAAGGATTTCAACAAAATGGACAAATGAGTACAATAAACTCATCATAGATACCCGGATTTAAAATGTGTACGTCAGACGCGCGTGCATTTCGTGTACAAAAGACTTATCAGTGACGCTCGTAAAAAAAAAAATTGAAATGGCCAAATATTGTTAAACATGCCTGTGCTGATAAACGTATTTAAATATTTGTTTCAGTTCAAACGGGGTCCTTGCTGACATTTCAGGTTTCAGTGATTACTAAATGGAACCAATTACAGATGCTGATTTTGTTTTCACATTAACGAGTTGTGTGTGTTGCCGTATAATTTGTAGTTTACATTGTCTCACTCTTTACATGCACCATAATTTGTTTCTGAATTGACATGTTTTGTTTTCTGTACGTTTCTATCTTTATTGTTGACTGTGGTCATTCGATGCACTTTATATTTTTTTCGCTTATTCTAAGATGTCAAAATTTTACTTTTTTCGCTTTTTACCTAACTTAATGTTTTGTTCTCTCAAACAATCAAATGCATGTAAAAATTCTTCTTCTTTGAGAGTTTCCTAATGTATAGTATACACTAAAATGTCTTAAACTGAGTGACGTAATTCTTGATTATATAAAAATGAAGATATATTGAACAAGGATATATATATGAACAAAAGATGTGAGGTATACATAAGTTTATAGAGGGTATTCAGTGCATAAAGATGACAAAAATAAACAACTTTAACAAACCATGTAAGTCGCAATGGCTCCACCCTTTTGCGTGTATTTGGTTCACTGCCTTCGACAATATGTTAATAACATAATATGCCCCACTTTCATGACTTTTCCCCAACTTCTTTCCTAAACTTATCATATCATACAGTCTTATACCTGGAAGTAAAGTAACCTTTAACAACTATCTATATTCTACTATTCTTCATTCTAAATCCATGCAATCAATAATTCCGTCGCTTTTCAAATACATACAATTGGTGTTTTTAATTTCTTTTCGTCACATGATCAAGTATACACAGAACTCCTGGTTGGTAGCTCCAATATGAAATGGGCCCCAAATGAGTAGCTGTCGTCGAAGACATCTTTTGGAAAGAGCTTCAACCCTAATTTTCGTTCTGTCACAAAACAAAATACATGGAAGATGTAATGTCAGATGAATTATATGTATATATTCTTAAATCGATAACAATCAAGACCTCTGCAAATGGAAAAAAAAAGAAAATAAGAAAAATAGTCAAAACGTTACACTTAATTATAAAGTTTGTTTCAGACAGCAGAAGTTAAAATGAATATATTATGCTGCACTGTAAAGATGGGTTACACGTAGTAAGATAACATTTCTATTACAATGATTAGAGGCATTATTAGTTTAAAGATTGATGTTCAGAGGGTAATGAATCCATTACAGACGGTATAGTATTAATTCTGTTTCATATGAGTAGTTGAACAATCGGACAAAGAGGGTGCACAATAAATATCTACTGGTATACCGAATATATGTTTGTGGAAATATGAATCAACAAACTCCAAAAATATGTTGTCGATCAAACATTCTAGAATTAAGATGATGTCTTCTGTGTTGTTTTGTTGTTAACTTTTACATCCGTGTTACCAAACTTACAAGGGTCAATAAATTCCATGAACATATGTATTTGTTTTCGTCGTCTTCTGTGACACAAAATATTGCAGGAGATATTTTCAGCACATCCATACCTGCAAGCACTTCATGATAGTTAGAAATCTGTAAAGACAAACGAACGATAAATATTTGTATATATCAATCAATTTGGAAAATAGTTATTATCCTTCTTACTTGAATAAATTAACAACATACTAGAAGTGTCTACAAAAACACCTAAAATCGCCTGTCATCACGTTCTCACTCGACGACTAAGTCTGGCTCTGGTTTTATTTTCGATTCTGACTATCACGTCCCTCAATCACAGTTTAGCAAATTTACATATGCTTGTTGTCATAATTCAATATAAATAACTAAATACTTCAAGTGGACTAGTATGAGTTTAGATCGATCTGAAGTCATAAGTATAATAACAGATTTCGTTTTGTAGATAACAAATATAAAAGAAAAACCGTTTTGTCATATTACTACTTGATGCCGGTGTATAAAGTCAGGGTTCTACTTCGTCAAAGTAATCTTCACATTACGCCACCTTATTTTAATGGAAGCCATATGCATTTAATGGATGACGCGCTGTCAATTAAGCTCTTGAAAACCGTAATTTTTTTCATATAGAGTCATTACGATTCCTAAAGGACAGGTGTGTTTTAAAAGACAAATGAATACACTAGCTATTAACCATCATTTAGCGTACTTTTAGGCATTTTGTCAACTCAAAATAATTTTCTGAGCGGTTGTCAGGGGAATTTTCAAAAGTTAAAATAAAATCTTACATTGCTGTTAGATACCCGTTTATGTACTACACGTATGTCAGGACCAGTATGAACATTTTTATAAACTGTACATATTGAATGCGAACCCTCATTGACTTTCCTGTTGGCGTCATTTTCAAGAAATTGTGCCTGGAAAATATAAAAAAAAAAAATAACGCATAATTTGTTGTGTACGAGACACAAAAATATATACATGTATCCTTCACATCAAATGCAAGATTCATGAACAGATTTGTTTTAAAAGACTTTATAAATATTTGAAAAAAATTTAACAATACTCAGTAATTCATCTTCCTAACTGTTGTACCGAAGAATACTTCCAAGGAAAGAATAGTGTATCTCTGCTTTATCTTTCATTTAATCTGTCTTATGTACATGGGGTTTGAGTGAAAAACGATAAAAGTTTGTCACGCTTTCCCAAAATATCGTTTACATGAGGCTATTTTCATTAAGTATAGTAAAAGTATGTATTAGTAACGGAAGTTTTTTTCAGCCGCAGGTTATCCAAACGTATCAGATAATGGAAAAGAATTATACAAGGAAATCCACTTTTGTGTGAAATCAAAGAAATTAATACGATAGAAAAAATTAAATAACAAACATACCGAGTTCAAGGAAAATTTAAAATGGAAAGTCTCTAATCAAATGTCAAAATCAAAAGCTCAAACACATCGAACGAATGGATAACAACTGTCCTATTCCTGACTTGGTACAGACATTTTCTTATGTAGAAAATGGTGGATTAAACCTGGTTTATAGCTAGCTTAACCTCTCACTTGTATGACAGTCGCATAAAATTCCATAGAATTTGATATAAAACATGACAAGACAGCACATATGATGTATTCGAAAAAATAGATTGGGAATAAATTGAGAGATAAAGAACTGAAATTTGCACCAATAACATTTATATAGTTGAGAAACGATATGGGACCCTGCAGAAGATAGAAAAACCTGCCAATGCATTTTATTTACAACTTTTTAATGTCTATATTTTATATACGTCACAAATTACGTCACTGTTTGTGGTGTGCTGTGCTGTTGTTAAAGGAAGATGTCCGTTTTATTCTGCGGTTACATGTTGAAATGTATATCATGTATTATGTTATTTATTTATGCGTTTCTCTGTGCTGAGTGTTTTGCGTTTGTTTTACTGTATTCCTTTCATGTAGTGTTGTCATTTAAGCGATGATTTTAATATTACCCTATAAGCGGGAGGTTTGGATAGCCATAAAACCAGATTCAACCCACCATTTTTCTTAAAATGTCCTATATCAATTCAAGAATATGGCAGTTGTTATCATTTAGTCCGTTTCTATGTATGCTGGCGTTTGTGTTTGTTGCACTTCAGTGTTCCGTTGATTTCCTCTTATAGTTGAAATGTTTCCCTCGGTTTAAGTTTTGTAATTCGGATTTGTTTTCTCACGATCGATTTATTACTTTTGAACAGCGGTATACTACCGTTGCCTTTATTTTTAATAATCCAACCATTTAAAAAATCTTTTTCAATAAGAACCAATTTGCTTTATTAACACCTATGCTAAATATTGTCGTACGCTGATGTAAAATCGAAAAATCTACCACCTTAAAATGGATAAAAGTCATCAAACTTTTACATCACTGTCTTTGCAATATTTAAGAAACGTTTTTGTTAAATGTGTTTTCTTCAGCTACAGGGTGAACAAAGTTTGTATTTTCTATAACTAAAATTGTTAATTATGAAATGCATTCCTTTAAATATTTGAGAAAAGAATTTGTGAAAAGCATATTTTATCAACATCATCAAGATTTTTATTCCAAGTTTATATTGTCTTTGATTTAACCTGACGATGTTAGTCTGATAATACAGATACATTTACGTAGTAAAATAACGTCAATTGCACGAGGGCTGCTAATACAAGCCACGGCTACATCGAGATCATTAACATTTCTTGGCAGTTTGGGTACCTCAGAGTACGAACAATTTAATTTTGCCTTAACTGATCTAAAGTGGCACTAAGAGATGATGGAAGTGAAATGTTGACTCCTACTGAAATCAATGGTATGCAGGATGTGCACGGGAATACATTCAGCTTTGCGGAATTTGTTAAGATTACGGATAACAATCGTGCAAATTTTAACAACAATACATAGGTGGAAAATCGAAAGGTAGAATTAGTGAGGATGAAATGACGTTCTTTACAACGACAAAAATCATAGTTTGGATGTCAGTCAGAAATGTATATTGAATATTATCTAAATTATCCGATCATTGTATTAAAACAGATTTTATTCTCCATACTGCTGATTTTTGTGTCTTTGGGTTACCGACTTTTACAGGAGAGGTGTGAATTCGTAGGAAACAATTAATAGTGTCAAATATATTTTCAATTCTCTACGAAGTTTTGAGATTTCATTGATGTTTTAAAACAAATCATACATACGATATATAAATGTATAATTTTACAAAACAACAAAAAGAGATGGTAAATGCTTATCGTCAGTGACACAATACTGCACAATCAATATGTTTATGAGACTTTAGAGTTAAGAGTTAACTAAGAGAAAAGGCCAATTTTGTTTTCATTCATGTCACTCATAGGGTCCAATCCAAAAGTTGTTCAGCCCTTCCAGAACAGAATACTGCAGGTCGAAATAGTGCTAATAAAGCTTTTACAATAATTTGACACAAATTTATAAAATCAAAATATTGTTCGGCGTATACATTGTTCTTCAAAAGGCAAAAACATATTTTACACGTTATGTAAAATTTGGCATAGGCAGATATTTTAACCAACATGCATTAAATTGAATCTGAA
Organism: Mytilus coruscus; assembly: GCA_017311375.1. Taxonomy (NCBI): domain Eukaryota; kingdom Metazoa; phylum Mollusca; class Bivalvia; order Mytilida; family Mytilidae; genus Mytilus; species Mytilus coruscus. Next base: position 132,536 of record JAASAO010001562.1, read on the forward strand.
TGACTGAGATTGTTTCAAATTTAACAAAACATTTGTTAAGAACGTACGTCCCTTTCGTGTGCTCGATTATATTTATAAAATTCGCTAAAATCTACCAAAATTGCTGTTTTAGCCATCTTTAAGTATTTCTTATTTGGTAGCATATTGCTTATAATTATATGTGTCTATATACCATTTTGTTTTCTTCGTTGACATAGTTGTTTGTTTTCATTAAGATAATAACACAATGTTGTCTGCTGTACCCTATTTAAGACATTTTCACCTATTATGTCTGTGTGTTTTTCCCACATTGTTGTAAATATAATAAAAATCTATGTCACTGTCATACAAGTGACATAAGGTAATGTCTGTACCAAGTCAGTAATATGTTTGTTTGATGTGTTTGAGATTTTGATTTTCCATTTCATAAGGGACGATCTGTTTCGAATTTTTCGTTGGAGTTCGGTATATTTTGTTATTTTACTTTTTAGATAAAATTCACAATGTTGTAAAACCTTAACTGTCACGCATGACGTTAGCATACTGTGTTTTAAAAGAACTGTAAGACGTTAGAAGATGACCCTTCTGTAAAATATGCTTATCTACTTTCCCTATCTTTTCGTTATCTGTAGGGAACAGAATTAGGCTTACCTGTTTCTACAATATGTTTCCGTACTCAGAATGGAGATATTTCTTACATGTCTTCCTAATGTGAATCAGTGTATCGTGTTTTAAAATTATTGTCTTAAGATAATGACTAAAAGTAAATGTATACAATGAACCGTACTAAATAAACTAAACTAACCTTCTTCCTTCACTGTCAATAACCTCTATCTGTCTATAACAAATGTTTAACTATCAAATATCAGAAAATATCAGAATTCAAAAGATAAAAGTATCAAGATGTGTAATAACAATGGGATAACACAATACTATATGATTAGAGACAGAGATACGTTTAATTAGAAATAGTACATATGCTACATGTATATGTATATGTGTCTTACATCCAGGATAGCTGATCTGCAAGATATTCATCTGTTTGCCACAACAAATATTTACTATGTTTTAAACATGAATAAAACCGACAAGGCATCAGTCGACTGACAACAACCATATTTCAATATACCCTAGTTGACCGATTGTTTTAGGTTGCTTGACATACGACAGGACGGATTACCAAGATTTTCCAGATTCATGAGTTCATATCCCGTAAAATGAAGAACAAACATGTTCTACTGCAAAATTGTAGATTTTACATTGTTTGGCTTTAAGACGAAGTATATATGGTGGCAGTACTGTATAACATTGAGTTATCAGATGGAGAAAGTCTGTCATAAAGTTGTGATATAGATTAAGATGTCTATATATTTTATACAGATATATAAAAAAAAAAGATGTGGTATGATTACCAATGAGACAACTCTTCACAAGAGACACAATGACACAGAAATTAACAACTATAGGTTCATATACGGGCTTCAACAATGAGCAAAGCCCATACCGCATTGTCAGCTATAAAAGGCCCCGAAATAACAAATGTTAAACCATTTAAATGAGAAAATTAACGGCCTAATTTATGTACAATATAATGAAAGAAAAACAAATATGTTACACAGTAACAATCGACAACAACTGAATTATGGGCTACTGACTTGGGAAAGGCACATACAGAATGTGGCGGGATTAAACATGTAAGTGGGCGCCCAACCCTCCTTCTAATCCTGGGATAATGGTGAATCTTGTTCAATTTGACAGCTTCAGACGTTCTCATTTTGACCCTTTTCACCAATGTCACTTTTTGCTTGCTGTTTTGTACATGGACCATAAGGAGATGGATTGGGAAGGTGCATGGGTAGAAATTTACAAGTAGAGCACTGTCCACACCAGGGACCATATTAGTAGGCAACAAAACAAAAGGCGATTCCTAGGCCAATATTGGAGGTCATAGATTCCCATCCATGTCTACATAAGTATGGGAATGTAAACATACTCGACTAAGTGGTTCAAGGCGTTCGACACAGTGTAGAAAGTGCTGCCAGGATGTCACAGACGCTTGGTTGAAAATCCTGCGTAGGAAAATACAAATATTTGCTTTGTAGATCGCTCATTGTTAGGCTACATTTCAATAACTAGTAGAACAAGAAAAAGGTCAAACAACATTAAAAACATTGTTCCTTTAACAACTGTGTTATCTAAAACCGTTTTAAACTTCTAAACTGCGTATTGAAATGTGGTCTAGACGTTTCATATCCGGCAGTAACACCAGTGCTAAAATGGGTTCAGTTGGTTGTGCATAATTTATAAATTGCACCCAAGTCTGGTCGGAATAATGACGTTCAACCTGCTCATGTGCAATGTTTTCTTTATGTTACACATGTTTAGATATTTAGCTCTTTGATGACTCTATTTGTTCTGGTTAAATACAAAATTATTGCCTTTTGCACCATGTCCTTTTCCTGTTTAGTTCTAAACGTTCTACTCTTCATCCCGTTTGTCCTTTTTCAAAACTACCAATGTTATTTATTGTTATTCTGTTCTTTTCAAGCAATAAGCAATAAATACTTGTCTCTTGTGTGTTATGCAAACAACATTCAACCAATCAATAATATAAGTTGGTGAGATGTGTTTCCCGAACATTACGTATTTGTAGTTTCCTTTTAATTGTATGCATATGAATGTGAAAGAACGGGAAATCTAAGAATTAACACTTCAACATATATTTGTTACTACTCTACCCTCTAAGATCAACATTAGTGTCTGGATCAAACTTATCTGTAATACTTCCTGTGAACCCTACTAAAATATTGCCCTCCTGTAAAATCCATAAAACTCTACATTAAATTAGTCAATATAAGGAAAGGATTTTTGCATGCATTAAATGTTTGTTTATTTCTATAATGGATTCATTCTTTATTAACATGTAATACCGCGGAAATACATTGTTACATATTAATTAATATTTCCTGAATGGAGTTTACATTTTCAAGACAAAAGAGACAAAAATCTGGAAAACTATCTCCATTGGAATCATTATGGACCAATAATGGGTCTATGATTAATATTATGTTAAACAAATATAGTTATATTTGAATATCTGCTAGTATATGTCAAGAATAATTAACAAAACGAAAATCAAAACAACATTGATTATTGTTTGCACCTGGGATTCAGCATTTTTCTAGTTATATTAGCGTTTTTATTAGTAAGTGATATGTGTGCTGTCGACTTATTATATGATTATTAAATGATTGTACGGTATGATCAACTCTACAAAATGGCAACCAATCCTACCAAATATGAGAGGTTTTCGTAAAACATTTTTAGCGGAATTGCGTTCACAATGTGTTTTTGTTACAATACCCCAACAAATGACGAAAGTTTCATAAATCCCGTTCAAAAGTAAAATTGAAATGATGGTACAGTATGGTCAATTTCACATGCTGTCAAACAAAAATAACATGTATGCGAGCTTTCTGAAAATGGTATCGCATGAGTTGTGGTCCCAAAACTAAAAAAAAAACCCAAAAACCAGTCAGAGTCCATAACTCCTGTACTAAAGTCGATTCTAATATGACGACCTTATTACGTTTTGTAAACAAAGCCGTGTTCTAATTAGCACAAACTATGTTTGACACATGCGCACAAATATTTTGTTTTTATTCTCGTTATTTTCATTGTTATTCTAATAAAAGATATACATTTTAGCAGCTTACATAAACTTTTATTACATATTGTTTATCAAACAACATATATTTATCCTGCTTATAGTTTTTAAACTTGTTAAATATGAGTCCACGGGGATGAAACGAGAACAGCCAAACATTGTTAAGGTATTTTCGTACGCTTCGAACTATAAAAATACTGAATTTGTCCTATGAGAATGGAAATAATTTCTTCATGTCATGCTCTATGCTCATTTTAACATGGTAGGCATTATATTTGACCATATTTACATATTATTCAAATATCGACAAATACAATGCCTACCCATGTTAAAATGAGCATAGAGCATGACATAGAGGAACTATTTCTTAAATAACAATTGCAGTGCAATATGGTCAACTGCTTATGATGGTAGGCAATCATACCAAGTAAATATGAGAGCTTTCTGTAAAACGTCCAGAAGGTGTCATTGTCACAATACTGAAAAATTATCAAAGTCCAATAACGAATGAGTATAGTAGCTTTATGTTAAATTGTTTCAGAGTATTGATTTGTTTCTGACAGACGGACTAAGGGACTCAAACAGATCAGTGACATATCCCGCGAAGCGACAAGCGGGACTATAAACTGCACACATTAAATTCAAATGAGATAAACAATCACGATTCATGCGATACTTCTTCCTATTATTGTCTCTTTATACCTCGATTCATAACTTAAAATTCCGATACAATGAGTCAAAATTATTTTCAAACAAACAAAATCTCATCAACACGTACAGAACTATTCAGTCTGTGTTATGAAACAGGTTTAATCTGATGTTCAGTAGTTGTCGTTTGTTGATGTGGTTCATAAGTGTTTCTCGTTTCTCGTTTTATATAGATTAGACCGTTGGTTTTCCCGTTTGAATGGTTTTACACTAGTAATTTTTGGGGCCCTTTATAGCTTACTGTTCGGTGTGAGCCTAGGCTCCGTGTTGAAGACCGTACTTTGACCTATAATGGTTTACATTTATAAATTTTGACTTGGATGGAGAGTTGTCTCATTGGCACTCATACCACATCTTCTTATATCTATTAAACATGTATGAAGGTTTCGGATTCCACGACCACCACCAATAAACAAAGATTTAACATACAAATTACATACTTTAACTTACATCAGTATATTTATAATATATTCATATTTAATAACAGTTCATACCTTTATGTCTAGTAGTCTTTCATTTAACTTGTTCCTAAAAATAATAAAGAATTTAATAAAATTTTGAAGGATATTTGGAATTAGTCCAAAACATTGTCCAAAACTCAAGATATTTAAGCCTGGAGGTAGAAAAGTTTCCTTTTAAAAATGATTTGAACATTTATGAATAGTGAATTTACAAAAAGGACTGCAGTAATATTTCATGTCAACACACGGGTGATGACTTAAGGTACGATGTTAACCTCAAGGATAACCCTTATCACTGATACTAGGCGGAAAATGTAGTCGACAGACGCGTGTAAAGTCCTGAATTACTAACACATAAAAGGCAAGAAAGCATAAAGAGCAAACTTTATTATGCATAGAATATTAACAGATATATGCTTTGATTTCCAAATTCCGTTCATATCCATCACTAAAGTAGAAGGTCTCTCCTCAAACCTATTTGTAAAACTATCGAATTTTTAACTTTATGTAATAAAGCAGAACAGAACATACAGTAGATAACTCAATACCAGAAACACGGGAGAATGTGTATAAAATTGTGATAATCAATGAACATTTTTTGTACATAAAATAGGCCGTCAGTTTTCTCGTTTAAATTGTCAATTCAGGGCCTTTTATAGCTGACTATGCGGTATGGGATTTGCTCATTGTTGAAAGCCATACGGTGACCTATAGTTGTTAATTGCTGTGTCATTTGGTCCCTTGTGAAGAGTTGTCTCATTGGAAATCATACCACATCTTCTTTTTATAATTACTTAAACATTTCTTTCAATTCATGCTAATACCCGACACTGTAGAATGTTTTACATGTTATATTTTCCACATTAATAGTACTCTGTTATCATAAAAAGATAGATCTGCATAACCCTCAGTATCTGCTTAAATTTTAAATCTTCATTCTTTCTATTTCAATACTAGGGCAGATACCAAAAGGCAATATAAACCAAACTGCGAAAATAATAAAGACAGACAATGCCGATAAAAAGATAAAAAAACAAAACATAAAAAAAAACAGGCAAATTATAGCCACAGTAGCTTCCCGTAGTTTAAGATCTAAGACCTGAAGACCGCGAAAACATGTTGTTTGGGAGTTGAGATACAAACATAGTGTATCGATCAACTAATTCGTTATGGTGGCTGTAAAGCTAATGTAGTGTCGATTGCAGTCGTTCTTTCTCATAACTCTGTGACAGCAGCTTCAGTGTAAAACAACACCCTGTAAACGCCATACCACTTAGCAGATGGTATGTTACTGCAGAGAAATGAGAAGTTGACAGTTGGAAAGATGAAATCACCACGTTTATTCTAGTGTGTGTCAATATCGAGGAAATGATAAACATATGAAGCAGACATTCTACGTTAGGTAGTATCCCTGATATCAAATCTGCAGGGATATATCAGATGAAAAATTGATTATTGAATGACATGACATCATGATTATATCCGAAAGTGAAGTTAACTAACTTTGCTAGATATTTTTTGTCTCTGATCTGAGAAGGTTCTAAACGAAATCTGCTTTATATGGGTACACAAACAAACCCAGCAGTAGTAGTGAACATTTCGTTCCCATTGGAATACTGACGATCTGCTAAAACTTCAATCCACCAAACCCACCAATCATTGCGATTGAAGATTTTGGTCAGAATTATAAAAGAACATCTTGCGGACCAGGCGATATATCGTTCATTATTGGAATATTTTTGAAGACTACGACTTCAGTATAACATTTTCATTGTCCTTTTATGTTAACACCAAAGAAGATAAGGATTGATCTGTGATTGTCGACAATCGCACCTTTCTAAAATGATGCAGAGGTAAGTGTGGGTTCCCAGTTCGGCTGTAAATTCCAAGTTCTTTAATGAGATATTCCGAATAAAGATTTTAGTATATAAAAGCAATATTGTTTGAGGCTTTGTCTGCTGAAACATGTGAAACAACAACTTATTTGTCGCTAGAGAATAAACCATCCTTTTTCTGACATAGTCCTCAGTTGTATCAAGCAGTAAAATAAAAGTTTGCATAATCCACAGTCTCCAGTTATAACATGACGGGACTGTATTTGTATTAGGGTGATGCACATGAGCAAACGGCAAAGGTCTCTAATGCCCTCTTGTGGTTTAACATTTCTAATGCAATGTGTTCGGTGCAGGCATATGAAATGACATGTGTATTTTTATCTTTTAAAACCTTGAACTTGACAAAATATCTCTACAACCAATTTTGTCGTTGCATTCTTATGATATAGTTGTTCAAAATCTTGAATCTAGAAATTTTATCTTTGTAAGCGATGTGCTCTGCTAAATATGGGGTTATTGATTGAATGATATATTTTTTCGATAATCCTGATTTTCATAGAAACAAGCGAAAAGTTAGACTGTTGAAAGTGTTTATGAAGAAGCCCATTGTTAACAGAATCATTCACATGAGACTAGAGTAATGTCAATGCCGTACACAAAAGTAAATGCAGTACACTTCAGACCCTTTTGAATATGTGTATTGTAACATAGGATGGTCAAGTTGCTTTGAAATAGGCATTAGTAATGAGTTTACGGCAAGTTTTATAGATTGCTGTAAATTCAGAAATTATTGCGATGTTTTACTATTGCGAAAATGCGACAGGGTTATAATCGCAATAATTTAAACTCGCATTTTGAAATTTTTCATATGAATTAAACAGGATTTTCTCAAATCGCAAAATTAAAATCGCATTTTAGTCTAAAATGACAAAATCGCAATAATAAATGCACGCAATAATTTCTGAATTTACAGTATTACATTCAAAATGCAACAATGATGCAAGATTTCGTTGATATCTAATATGTCTAAAAGTTGTACGGTACAGGTACAATTATAAATAAACTTGTCTGAAATTTTTAATGTGGAATTTAAAGACGGATCGATGGTCGTTTTCATGCTGTCTGTTGTGTCCTTGACAAAATCCAATTGACCTTTCTTTACTGGCGTAATAATCAGTATATTGTTTCTTTTGTAACATTTGATATTCAGTTAAGCTGCCGGCCTGGTACATTGTACATTGTAAAATCGTCGGGGACAGAACTGTCCACCAACAGAGATTCTGACCCGCAATTGATTAATTCACTCCAAAAGGACAGGGTAATCGTCGCCTGCTATACATGTATCTTTCGCCATGCAAATCCAAATTCAGAAAAAAGACAGTCAGGAAAACTGGAGACTAGCAACATGAACCCCATTCAAAACCTAGAATAACTCTTTTTCTCGTTATTTTTGTTATATATCATGTTTATCTAATCAAATTTCATATGTTTAAGGAAATTTACAAAAGTCTGAAACAGACAGAACTAGACAGACTAGCCTCATCTTAGTTCAACATATTGATCGGTCAATCTAACCCAAGAAAAATTATCATTTATTAAAATTTCTCACCTGTCAATATTAACAACTCTCGAGTCATGCAGAAAACAGTCTTTTAATTTCGACGAAATCCAATTGTTGGAGATATATACAACAGATGGCTGTAAACATATAACTACATTTTCAAATCTTTTAATATACAAATGATGCAATATACATTACCAGCTAGAATTTTATGTAACAGGATTCTAGTGAGCAGAAACATCAAATATGACGACATGACAAAAGACATAGAGAAGGCTACATTCAATATTTACCAATTGACCGGCATTAATACCATGTATAAAGCTTGGAATCACTCCCAATTTTTAACCTGAGAATAAGTTTAAAAACTACATCTGCTATCAATACCAAAAATAAATTGAGACACAAAACAGCTCCGGTTTACTTTCAGACATCAAAGGAGGTTCCCGGCATTAGATCGACACACGAACATGCGGTTTTGGTAATAAATTTCTCAGGCCTCGTTTCAGATTTATCAAAGTCAATATATTCTTTCCGCATGTACAAATTACAAAGTTACCATAAGAAGGTATGCATTGTTTATGGAATGATCAACAAGCTTTGAAATGACAAAATTTGAATTGATTTTGACAATAAAAATATGATGTCTCAAGTTTTGTATATTGTCGCCACCTTCCCTCAACATATGATATGTATCCTGTTCTATGTTAATGCTAGAATAAATTGAAATTGACACTGCATTCCTTAATAGGTAACAATAATGCAAGATATCTGGTGTGTTATCTCCCAGATAATACCAGAAAAACCACACGACTGTATTTGAAAGGATTAAAATTAAACGAAAATATCGTGGATAACACTTGTTTTGGCCTACACTGACTTAACAATTATTGTCAAAAGGCGCGTGTCGGTGCAGTACAGTTGGTGCCGTTTAAGTTATCAGACCAGATAATTCCAGCCTACACAAATTGTACAAGCAAACTAGTGAAACATCTAAATAAAAATGCATCTCCGATTTGGCATTAATTTGCTCAGTAATCATGATATTAAATATATATTTTTACTTACTTTTATAGTGTCATTGTCTTTCCTGTCTGAATTGCTGAAAATTTAACAAGAACAAACAAACATGAGAAAAAAAGACAGTTTTAAAGAGGTTTTGTGAATATTTTTAAGAGATGATGTCAACAAGTTTATACAAATTGGTGCTTTTGATTTTGAATTCATCAAAGTTAACTTCATGTAAAAGAGTGTTTCAATGTCAATGTATCAACCACCAGGTTATTTTGGCAAAACGTTGGACATTTAATGCCGTATTTATTAAGGAATTGCCTTCAATGTAATTTTAACACACTATTAAATAAAGGCAACAGTAGTATACCGCTGTTCAAAATTTATAAATCGATTGCGAAAAAAAACAAATCCGGGTTACAAACTAAAACTGAGGGAAACACATCAAATATAAGAGAACTACGACACAACAGAAACACAACATTAAAATGTAACACACACAGAAACGAACTCTAATATAACAATGGCCATTTTCCTGACTTGATACAGGACATTTTTAGGAAAAAATGGTGGGTTGAACCTGGTTTTGTGTCTAGCCAAACCTCGCACTTCTATGTCAATGTTAAATATAACACTAAAATGACACCATTACATGACATGAATACAGTACAACTTTAGGGACAGAGAATTACACAAATAAACAATACAATATAGTACATTTGGACAACGAAACAACAGAAACACTGAAGTGAAGAAACAACAAACGACAATGCAACACACAGAAACAAACTATACGATAACAATTGCCATATTCCTGACTTGGTACAGGACATTTTAAGAAAAAATGGTTGGTTGAACCTGGTCTTGTGGCTATGAAACCTCCGCTTTTATGGCAATGTTAAATATAACATTAAAATGACAACATTACATGACAGGACTACAATACAAATAAATGGGAGAACATATAGGACAGAGGAACATACGAATAATAGCTAACAAAAGGTACCAGGTTTAAAATTTAATACGCAATACGCGCGTTTCGTTCACACAAGACTAACCAGTGACGCTCAGATAAAAAAGTTCGAAAGCCAAAAGAAGTACAAAGTATTAAGTTCGCAAATATTCAAATGTTAAGATTGTTTCACGTGTTCGTTTTATTCTGTGTTGACATGTATATCAATTATATGGTCATTTGTATAAATTTACTGTTTGCAAAAGTATGAATTATTCTAAATACTAAGGAATTTCTTATCCCAGGCAGATAACCTTAGCCGTATTTGGCACAACTTTTGGAATTTTGGTCATCAATGCTCTTCATCTTTGTTTGGCTTTCTTTACTATTTTGACATGAGTGCACTGGTGAGTCTTATGTAGACGAAACACGCGTCTGGCGTATTAAATTATAAGCCTGGTACCTTTAATAACTATTAGCATGTCGTAATGTTCTATTGTATTGTTAATTTGTGTATTTCTCTATCCTGAATGTTTTTTCATTTATTTGTATTGTAGTCCTGTCATGTGATGTTGTCATTTTAGTGTTATATTTAACATTGCCATGAAAGCGGGAGGTTTGGCTAGCCACAAAACCAGGTTCAACCCACCATTTTTTTCTTAAAATGTCCTGTACCAAGTCAGGAAAATGGCAATTGTTATCTTATAGTTCGTTTCTGTGTGTGTTGCATTGTCGTTTGGTTTTTTTTGCACTTTAGTATTTCTGTTGTTTCGTTGTTTTCCTCTATTGATGTGTTTCCCTCAGTTTAAGTTTGTAAACCGGATTTGTTTTCTCTCAATCGATTTATGACTTTCGAACAGCGGTATACTACTGTTGCCTTTAATTAAGAAACAAGCGTTGACAAATATTTCGACAAAACAAATAGCCTTCGTCAGTGTCAATTCTTTTTACAATTATTGTTTGTGTAAATATCTCAGTGACTGATTGCGATTTTATAACATCGTCTTCCTATATTACCATCTTTTATTTGTACAGGTGTGCATGCAAATTTCAAGACTGGCAAGAACATGCTGATATTTTGTTATGAAAATTGTTGTTACACAACTTTTGAAATTATTTGAATTAAGTAATATGTTTTACTCATGCAAAGCTGTTTCATTGCACGGTTTTACTATATTCTTTTAGCTTATCAGCTTTTAATTTTATAATAAGTTTTGATTATCGAATTGTTTGGTCACTAGCATAAAAACGAGACATGTATTGTCAAAATGTGCATCTGGAGCATTTGAGTTTGAACCGTTAATGGTTTTGCTGTTGCCTTTGTTTCTAATAGGAAAACAAATAAACTGGTTCTTCTCTATGAAATAAAACTTTGTGTTACTTATATTGATAGTATAATTGCATGGTGTCATTGTAGAAATAAATGACTCAACAGACTTACCTGTCCGACGGCTGACATACAACTGTTTCGTCTTTAGTTTGGGCTAATTCATCCTGCAAAGGAAGACATTTATTTTAATACTTTTATAGAATTATGTATGGCACATAAGAAGTCGTTTATTAAATTGTTGAATGTTGGCTACAAATGTATGATCTTACCGGAACAAATGAAAAGCAATATCTAACTTCCAAACTTGGAAACCTTGATAGCTTCATTGTGAGTAGCAACCTTTATCAATAAAATAATGATAGGAAAAGCAGGCTCTGGAATATCGTATCAATTTTGAAATATAGACTTCATATGCAGGCGTTGTTGGAATGTTGCCATATAAATGTGAGAATTTCACAACTAAGGGGCAAATAGGATATTTTAAATGAAAATCATGAAAGCACTGTTCACATTCAGATATATTGATGATGTTATTTTCATTAATTATTCAACCATTTTTGATTCGGTTCCATTAATATATTCTCCAAAACTGAAAATCAAAGAAACAACAGACACGGCTTCCTCTGTCTCATTTTACACGTATACATCGAATTTGACATTTAGAAATTTATGACAAACGTGACGATTTTTATTTTGAAATTATAAATTTCCCGTACCTTAGCTGTAATATACCAACTTCATCTGAATATGGGATAAATTATTCGATATTCAAGAACTTGTAGATGCTACTCAGTGTCTGCACAGAAAGTTGATGAACCACGTATGAATATGTTTTTTTTTTAATTGATTTTGTATGTTTTAATCCATTTTCGGTATATACTTTTGGCGTGGCTAGGTCTATACAACCGCCATTGTGTCATTTTTATATATTATCTTTAATTTTTGCTAATGTACTTTATCTTCAGGTTAATGTGAGTGAATTTACGCCATTTTGTTTTCTTTATTTGAAATGTTATTTGTTTTGATAGCGATTAAGATTATAACACAATGTAGACTGCTATATCCAAATCTTTTACATGTTTACCTTTTATATATGTCTGTTTGTTTTGCTCAAACATTTTTGTCATTATAGGTTGATATACATGCTATATGACTGTCATACAAGTTAGAGGTTACGCTAGCTATAAAAACAGGTTTTATCCACAATTTTCTAACACAAGGAAATGCATGAACAAAGGCAGGCATATGACAGTTGTTTTCTATTCGTTTAATGTGTTTGCGCTTTTGATTTTGCCATTTGCTAAGAGACTATCCGTTTTGAATTTTCTTTGGTGTTCGGTGTTTTCTTTATTTTTAAAATTTTTCATCATACAAATTCCATGCATTTATTTTTTTTTACTGGGAAACAAGTAAACGAGCTTTGACCACATACAATCCCGAAAATGATAGGAAATAAAATCAATTCTCCTCGAAAAAAAAAATAACCGAAATTTTTATACGGTTTATACTTACTTCTGAAGTCGTATTGCATTCAATTTGGTGATCTGTTGGTTCGTTGTCACATTCAACACTGTAACAAGAAAGAATTGAACTTAGTAAAGAAAATATAATTGATATAAAAGGAAGAGTTAGTAGTTTTGTCAATACTTGTAAGAACTGGTGGTTCCAATTTAATGTCCTCTATACAGTACTTTAAGAAATATCTAACCGAAAGTTATCTACGAAAACATCGTATTTTTTAATCAGTTTATCAATTGATGTTGATCAATTTATTTAGCAAACCGACAACGTGAGTGCTTTACTACAATACGCCTGAATTAAACCGAACAGCGCTAAACATTAAATAAACAGTAAGTATTGTCTCACACCGTACAACAAATATGAAACTACATTTTTATAGTATTCAATAAGATGTTACCAATCATATATTGGTGGTTATATTGCTTTCTTCATTCGTACTGAGTTTATTTAGTAAAAGGAACAAACATCAAATACAGATATAGTAAATTTTGTCTTTCTAGTGATACTATATGCTCTTTCATGTTCGCACTATACTGACGTCATATACGGAGTGTGCTCCTTACGCAGACACTGAGTCATGAGTAGGAAAGAATAAAAATGACACTCTATAAATTTTATGAACACCATCAGGAATTAGATGATCTATACGATGTCTTTACGTTAGATTCTGGTTTAACATCTATGTCACCGTTCTGCTAAGTACCAAACGTGACATATCCCGAATATGACTGTTGTACCGAGTGGTAATTTGAACTGCTATACGACGTGTCTCGGTATTTTATATATCCAGCCTTTATGTATTTATTTGTTATGTTTCTGTTGTGCTTTCGGTTGGAAATGAGTTATTTCTTATCGTGTGTAGTCCAAATAATTGTAAAATACCCTTTTAATACCGTCATTGTCATAATAGTTTGGACTGGTATTATGAAAATAATTGTATTACATATTCGTTACATAAGTGCGTCACTGTTTGAGATGTCATATGCTGTCTGTCGTTTATAGACAATGCAGTTTGTATGTTGTGTCGACTATTTTATTATTTGTTTGTGCGTTTCTCTGTGATGAGTGTTCTTGCGTGTGTTTGTATTGTATTTCTGTCACGTACTGTTGTTATTTAAGCGATATCTTAACATTGCCATATAAGCGGAAGTTTTGGCTAGCCATAAAACCAGGTTGAACCCAACATTTTTTTCTTAAAAGTCCTTTATCAAGTCAGGAATATGGCTGTTGTTATCAAATTATTCGTTTCTATGTGTGTTGGCGTTTATTTGTAGCACATCAGCGTTCCTGTTCTTCATTTGTTTTCCTTTTATAGTTGATCTGTTTCAAGCAGTTTAAGTTTAGAACCCAGATATATTTCTCTCCTTCTATAAATGACTTTTGAACAGCGGTATACTACTGTACATAATATTACAGAACACCGCAGCTAATAAAAAGATCATTTCTTTTGAAAAAATGTTTACATTGTAACAATAAAAACAACATATGTTCATGTAGGACTTATAAACCTTTTAACTTAAGACATCAGGACTAGAGTGCTCTGTACCAACACAAAACCTCTCTTACTATTAACGTATGTATCTTGATATTGTTACTCTTCATCATTTGTATTAGTTTTGCATTCGTCATCTTGGTCGATGTTTCTCCTGGTAGACTGATAGTCCCCGAGGGTATCACCATCCCAGTAGCCAGTCCTTAGGTACTGGCATGAAAATACGGATTTTGTGTTATTAAAATTTACTGTTAGAAAATTTTTGAAACTATCTAACATTAAGGAATATATCTCCCTCATTCAAAGCTCTGGCTCCTTGTCCGCCTTTGGCTACACTTTTTTGTCATTTTGGTTTATAGCTCTTCGTCCTTTCAATAAGCTTTGAATTTTCAAATAGTTTGACTTCGAGCATCAATGAAGAGACATTGATTGTCGAAATGAGCATCTGGTGCAGAAAAATTGGAACGGTTTATGTTATCGTAGGAATAGACAAACATTGTCACGAAATCAAACTAAGGCAACAATTCTAAGCAAAATCAATATGTTAAGACTTATAAACACTATACAAATATGTTTCTGCAATGCTTAACTAATGGCCATAAAATGAAATTACTCAAAGTAATTATCAGTTCACATGGATATCACTATAAGTAATATTACCGTAAAAAAGTGGGATTTCATCATCGATTTGCTCTGATAGATACAGATATGATTTATTTGATATACTCACATCGTCAGACAGAATAAATGAAAATTTTAATTAAAACAGAGGAACATTAATAATAGGGAACGAACATTCTCTTATTGAGTTTCTGGTGTAAAACTGAACTATCCAAAAGATTAAAGAGTAACAACGCTGTTAGTCCCATATTTCTCATACTACACTAATGATATGTATTGACATATACATGTATTCATTTACCGTATACATGATATTAGAGAATTTTGACGTCAATTTCTTTTAAAAGAATGTGTAGACTCTTCAGGTAGGAGAAAGTAATTTCATCAAAATAATCAACGTGTTGAGGGTTGTTTTTCTGAAGAGCATTACTATTAGGTTCATTTTAACCTACAGTTCCAAAACTGATTTATGATTAAAACATATGACTTTGTGTAAATAAGATCATGGATTCATATTATACTTTATATGTGAATAAATTTTGTCAAAATGGGGATGAAATGCAAACGGTATTTTAATATTAAAAAATATAGACCAACATCACAGGTTAAGGCTATCGTCAATACGTTACAGTAAAACTAACATGATTTTAAAAAAGTACGAAACTAGTGGACACAGGTTATTTATTTCCTGAAGACTTTCAACACGATTAAAAAAAGAGGTACCCCTAACTAAAAGTATACATGCCTAGGATAATTGGTTTTTGTGTGTAGCTGATCATATGTAGGTTATGTAAAGTAAGGTTATTGACTCAACGATGTACTTCTCATACTTTTATTTAGGCGTTTTCACTTATCTTATTTTAAATTATAATGGTTGTTATGGAAATGGTGTATTAGATAATATGTTGTACATTCATTACAATTAAATAGTCATGTATATCACTGCTTGTCCTTCTATGATTGAGCTACGTCAGATAGAATTCGAGCTTCTGCAAGTGCACATATACATGTATATGTATCCTACTTTGACTGTTTTTTTTAACATTTAAATACGAAATCAAAGATGAATTTAGGTCTGTTTTGTAAGGTTATTATATCAACTCAATTTTCAAATAATTTCAGACTTTCCATATCTATTTTTCTAAGCCTAAATAGCTGAACAGTTTATTAATTTGTATATGCTTACGGTCGGGTTCTATCCGATGCAGCTCATATGGGTAACTGCCGTCGTATCATCTTATGTAAATATATAATGCAACCGACTTACGTAGTAGAAAGCTTAAATGAGTCGTTTCCATTTTCATTAAACGTTCTTCTATCCTGTAATAAAGATAATTGGTTTCAACAAGGTTGATGCAACTACATGCTTTAAAACAAAATTGTTGAAAATATGTGTACATTATAATCGTTTTGTCTAAAAAGCATTAACTATTTAATAAATTAAACTTGGTAAAAATAGTTCTTTCACACCGTTCATCATGAACTGGTTGAGTTAGTGGGCTATAGTTTGTTTTAAAAGAAAATCAAGAATAATTTATTAAGTTATCTTCAATTATATAGAATTAAGAATGAAACAAGAAAATCAAATTGCAATCATATTGAAAAAAGACCAAATCTACAAAACACAATGAAACTTGTGAACCTATTGATATCTCAAATAATAGTGCTTGATTTTGTAAGAGACAACCGTTGTTGAAGTGTTTCTACATCGACCACCTTTACTCCTTTTCTGAAAATGACAATAATTGACATGATTGATAAGAAGATGTTGATATCTTATCTATGCTATATCGCTAAATGACAGATATAACATTCTTAGCCGACTATAACAATGTATAATTGAAAAGAAAGAATAGTTAAAGAAATCCAGAATACTGTGATCAAACAAACATAACATAGTTTACAAATTGTCTAACACTCTTATAAAGTGTAAAATAGCGACATATTAAAATTTATAATTGAGTTAAAATATATGTGTGATAATTAAATTCAAGTACAAAAATTGTATTAATTGCTTACTTCTCCAGCTAGTCTTTCTATTTCTTCTTGGTTTATTTCACTGCAATATAAGAACAGAAGACACATTTATGAAAAGAGGACAGTTGCAAATAGAAAAGGAAACTGAAGAATTTTGTCAATTCATTCAAAAACAATGATAAGATTTTGATGTTAATTCTCTTTTTAATTTGAAATTCAAAAATAGTTGGAGATAGGAAAAAGTAAAAGTATTTATAAAAGAAACTGTAACGTATTATCTTTTTCTCTTGTATAAACGATTGTATTTTGCTTTCTCGACATTGTATGTGTTTTCCTACTGAGTACTTTATGAAACCGAATCGTTTCCTGTTTAACAAAGCAGTAGCGAATAAGTAGACATATTCAGAATCGTTTTAAAATTCATTGAAGTCTTTCATCATCGATAGGAAAACGTAGGCTATGCGAAGGATGTACATGTTACTGACATTAAATAATATATTATATAGAAATAAGTCATAAATGATTAATGTTTGTGTAAGAACAATGAATGGTTGATTTGTGTATGTTCATGACCAGATCCTATATGAAGCTTTTATGAGTTCGCCATGTTTCTTATAAAAAGTGAATATGTTATATGATTGCCAATACGACATCTATCCGCCAAAACCAAATAAAGGCAACAGTAGTATACCGCTGTTCAAAAGTCATATATCGATTGAGAGAAAACAAATTCGGGTTACAAACAAAAAATCGATGAAACACATCAACTATAAGAAGAAAATAGAGGAACAAGAGGAACAATGAAGTGCAACAAAAACAAACGCCAACATACATTGAAAGAACTTTTTTGGTAACAACTGCCATATTCCAGACTCGGTACAGGACATTGTAAGAAAAATGATGGGTTGCAACTGGTTTAATGGCTAGCCAAACCTCCCGTTTATGACAATGTTAAAAATAATTTTTACTAGCAAAGAACAAGAATGTAGACATTTATAAGACACTATACGGCTTTCAACAATGAGCAAAATCATAATCGTATAGTAAGCTAAGGTGTAACAATTTAACAGGAAAACAAACGACCAAGGTAATGCTTAAACAACGAACGTAAAACAAAGAAGCAAGCAGCAATCAAGTTTTACCCCTGAATAACAGGCTACTTGTTTTGGAAAGGTATTTTGTTGTCGTTTTTAAAATGCATGTAAGCGCTCATCCCTCTTCTAACCTCGAACAGATATTTACAGCACAAGATATGAATAATTCAACCATCTAATTATTCACCAACATTTTAAAAGTTTTCCCCAAGGAGACATTAATTCACTTAGCCCTTTTCAAGTTTTAGGAATTTTGGTGCTTGTTGCTCTTCATCTACGTATTTGATTTGGAATTCGAACCTATTTGATTCTAGCGTCACTGATGAGTCGGTTATGGACGAAACACGTGTGTCTTGCGTGCCAAATGTTTGAGGACAATCAGTAGAAAAGGCCTGACTCATTAGTGAAATTTATTGAATGGCGTTGGTTGCTGTCTCCAATATTTGTTTTCATTTTGGACATCAATCTTCCTCATTAAAGGGTTTTATATATCTTTAATTTACTAACATCCACGTCATTCGGTCTCTGGTGGATAGTTGTCTCTTTGGCAATCTGGCTTAGTAATGTCTCATTAGATTAAAAATAAATAAAAATCAGAAAATCAGAAGAGGCTAGTAAAATTTTATTCTCAAGATCATCGGATGAAATCAACATATTGACTGTATAAGTCAGTTGATGACGTTTGGAGCCTCGATGTTGAAGGATGAAATAATAACCGCGAGTTATCGACGTTTTAGTTCTATTTGAAAAGAAATTGTCATCTCAACGAAGTATACCCATGTTCGATACTTGCATATGTTGTTTATTTTATGAGGACATCTTACGACAGCAAAGAAATGAGGTTTCCCAAACATGAACTAATATTTACCAAATTAAAGTGTATGGTCATATCATGTTCAAGTTTTCAGTGTAGTATGGTCATTTTCTAAGTCATGTAAACATCATATCTTTTCAAGTCATGCTTGCTTAATCATAATTTCCGTTATACTTTTTACCTTTTAAGTCATTTTTCATTTCAGCTATCAAGAGATGAATTATATGTTCAATCAAAATTTTTCCTGAATAAAACCTGTTTTGCTTTCTCTTAGTATCTAATGTCCTGTTACTTCTATAGCTAAACGGTAGTGCAGACTTACTTATTAGAATGATGACCACTTCCTTCTTCAAATGGCACAGTGCCTCCTGTGAAAAGACAAATAGTTCTATATATGTTCCTAAATAAAGGCTTAAATAAAATTGTCAACTTTTTGTAAGAATGTTGTATATGTGTTCAAAATACTCGAGTTTAATTTATTTCAATTACACTCATTGTTTATTCTTTAGAAAATAAAACACAATGCCAAAATTATTCTATTTGTATATGTTATCTTATTAGATAATTACAGATAGAGTTTCCAAATTCTAAAGAATCAACGTAATCAGCATTAATCATTTTAATAGTATAGATTCGTGTCTAGTGTCAATCTAACACAATCAACGCATTATTTTCATTCAAATAATAGTATTCACTAGACGTCTTCTCTATTTTCCGGTATTTTCATTTCTAGTTACTTTGCTCATTTAAAGAAATAAAATCAGATTAGCGATGTAAAGGGTAATCTTAGAGCAGTAGTACTGTACACGAAGGACAAATCAAAAGTACATGTGTTCTGTAAATTAAGGCAACAGTAGTATACCGGTGTTCAAAGGTCATAAATCGATTGAGAAAAAACATATCCGGGTTACAGACCAAGGAAACACATCAACTATAAGAGGAAAACAAAGGAAGAACAGGAACACCGAAGTGCAACAAAAACAAACGCCAACACACATAGAAACAAACTGTTTGATAACAACTGCCATATTCTTGACTTGGTACAGGACATTTTAAGAAAAAAAATGTGGGTTGAACCTGGTTTAATGGCATGCCAAACCTCCCGCTTTATGACAATGTTAAAAAATATCGATAAAACACTACGTGACAGAAATACAACACAAACACACGCAAGAACATTCATAACAGAGAAACGCACAATCAAATAATATAATAGTCGACACAACAGAACATATTCCATCAGCGACCACAGGATATCAAAAACATGGACGCACTTACGTAACTAAATGCAATCTCGAAATTTATACAATTATTTTACAATATTCGTCCAAAAATTACTTCAATGAAAATGTTTCATGCAGTTGTTTTAAAAAAATGTGTTATTTGATTAAATACATACGAAAAGTTATTAATAAATTATAATGCTAAAAATTGTCTAATTGCAAGTGTAATTTAATTGACAATTTTTGCAATATTAATTTTAGTTGATTAATGATTCCCTTTCAATGAAATTGACCCCCTACCTGACGTTTCGGTCAGTTCTATCCTACGGCTGATTTCAGTAGTTCAACCCCTAAAACAGATCTTTGCAGTTATATCTTTGGACAGCTCCCTTTATAAATATAACTGCTATTTATCTTATTTATTTACCTTTTTTTTCTCAATGTGTCTCTTTTATTTATTTTATTCCTTCTTTTATATTCTTTCTATCATTTAATTTGAATTTATTCTATTCTATTCGATTTTTTTATTTGATAAAATATTTTTAATTGATTTGATTTGATTTGATATGACTTTAAGTCATAAGACTTATTTTGTCAATCTTATTTTATTTTTGTTTGTTTTTTTAAACATTCATTTATTTATTTATTTATTTATTCATTTATTTTATCTATTTTATTTATTTATTTATTTATTCTATTTATTTATCTATTTATTTATTTATTTATTTATTCAATTTATTAATTCATTTATTAATTTATTAATTTATTTATTCATTTATTTATTCATTTATTTATTTATTTATTTATTTCGACAAACTTGCACATTTTAGTATTTTCCTATCTAAATATGCTTATAAAAGATGATGGCCCAATAGATTAAAAATCACTTAAGGACGCATTCTTTCATGAACCATTCAGATATGACCTGATTATTTAAGGAATACTTTAAGGAAAATACTAAGATATGTAAGTTTGTCGATATTGTCAGGATTATTTATAAAATGATTAATATGTTAAAAATGGGTTAATGAAGTACATTTTCTATATTTTAAAACTTTAAATGTTTACGTGTCTGTGGTAATGTGAGCAGCTGTTAAGGGCAAACCATGAAAGTACCATTTATTGAATATTTAATTACTATATTGTGTTCAAGAGTTTTTTCAGTGTTTTTTCAGTGTTTCTGTTTTTTTGGTTTGTTTTTATTTTTGTTTTTTGTTTTATGTGTTTTTTTTGTTTTTTTTTTTTGGGGGGTTATACATATGGATTTCCAAAATGACTGCATTGTAAACAAACACTCATCAGATAGCAAGCCTATAATGTTGTGTGCTATATGCGTTTTACGTCTACAAATTACACATCAGTGACACTTCAATAAAAAAGTAAAAAGGCCAAATCAATGCAAAGCTGAAGAGCATTGTGGACCCAAAATTCGGAATGATTCTGCAAAATACAGCTAAGGTAAACTACTATTCCAATCTAGTGACAATGTTTCGTTTTTGGATAGGCACCATAACTTAAAATTAGTAGAAGAACACACTAGGTGCACAATTTTGATTCAATTTGCAATATTGTTTTTAAAAAGTTGAATGTGGATATTTCTTATATGGCTTTATAATGTTGTACTGTGGTAGTCATATCTTATTTCGGACTTACATTCAAATTCGCAAATAGTCATAACGGATCACCTCAATATTCATAGTTTTTAAATATGTATGACAACTTCTGAGAAAAAAGCTTTGTATATGTATTTAACATAGTTCTCTGTTAAACTGGGATCATGTTCTGTGGTGGTGGCCATCTTGAACTGGATTGACAACATCAACTAAAATGATTTAAGGCTATCTATGGATTGTTTCTACAATATTTTGAATAAATATGCAAAAAATTTCATTACAATTTCAGGTGATCGGAATACATGTAATGACCCTTGAATTCATTTTAAATTTCAGATACACACACAAAAAGTTTAAATTGGTGAAGATCCTGATTATACTAGTAAGAAAAATCCTGCAAGTTTTGCGTCTAATTGGCAAAAGATTTAAGCATGAAAAGTGTTCAGACGATTTATCAAAATTAAGGCAATACCCAACATGACCCTGTAGGGCTAAATGAGCTGATACATTTTATGTACAAAAACTCTTTTATTGTGTGTCTCGAAATGGTTTTGCCTAGACTACCAAAACCTGGTTGAAATTATAAAAGATTTTTTCAAATATAATATTAATTTTAATAAAATGGTAAATTCAATTTATTTGCTCATGATTATTGATTCCTAGGGAAAAATGAAATATGAAACATAAAAAAAATAATATCAGGACTATGGTATTTGACTGAACTTGACAGGGAAACAAATACAGCACAACAATAAAGTGGTTAGGGTGTCAACATTGATAAATGACAAACTATCAGTGGAGCTAAGTTATATATTGAATCAACTAATGCCGAGGCCAACGTAATCATATCATAAATAGGATCAACTGTTCTGAATAGGAAAAATTCAGATGAAGTTTTGCATGAGATGGACAATTTAGGTCTTACATGTAAGGATTGTATCCCTGAACCAGAATTATTTATTGGAGAAACTCTTCAAAGTTTTTGCGATAATACACCAGAGGTGGAATACAACTAATGGAAGAAGAAGAAGAAGAAGAAGAAGAAGAAGAAGAAGAAGAAGAAGAAGAAGAAGAAGAAGAAGAAGAAGAAGAAAGAAGAAGAAGATTCCAGTCAAATGTGAATAGGAGAAAACATACGAAGAAAAACATTTAACTAAGGTCTTTAACAGGTGGTAGAGCAGTAGAATTGCTCAATATCTAGAAATCCATGCATCACTGAACATGATGTTTATACACATGAAATACACATAACACAAGAATCAGGTGTACCTAAATTAGTTAAGTCTTTTAAAATTGCTTGGTTTGAAAGAGCCAAAACAATGGATCCGTAGAGGCTATTTTAGGAACAGCACACCATATAAATTATGAAAACATGCCCTTGTAAAAGGAAAAGGAGACAACATAATCACAACTACCCATGTAGTAGAGATAGGAACAATGTTCAATATCATAAAAAGAAAATGATACTGATACATCTGATGATGACCATCGGTTCTTATACAGTGAACAGGTAATTTGCTATTACACAGTGAACAAAAGACAACCAGCTCTTACTCAGTGAACATTATCAGATGTACATGTACCTAAGGTCTAGCTTTAATATGAATGAGAATATGGCTGATTGTAATTATGGATATAATAGAGAAACACGAAGGACAACAACTTGAAAAAAAAACTTGATGATCAGTCACCAAAAAAAATTACTGATTTCTGAAAATCTTTTTTCGAGAACTATGTTAAATTGGTAACAATTGCAACATATTCAAAGATCTTAAAATAGACTTTTTCTCATTATTTTGTATATCAGACTTTATTTACTTGTGGTGGTATATTTGTCCTTTATCGGTTATTAATAATGATATGGCTGATGATAACATTATGCTAAGTTGGAATTAGAAGTTGAAACAAGTACATGTAATAAACACAAACCTATAAGAAATTTAGACAACTGAAAGAAGAATGGGTCACACTACCTACAAACACATATGAATTAAGTATAGTTTAATATAAACACATACAATATTCTGCTAATGGAAAATTACCAGATTATAACGTTAATTGTTCTTGAACAACAATGAACAAGAGGTATTATGGACATTGAGACAAATATTAACTTGCACACCTTAATAATGTCAATTATGGAATTATACATATCAACTAAAAGTAGTGTGTTTTTAAGATATTGTTGTAATTTTCAAACCCATCCCTTATACATTTTATAGATTCGTTTTCAAATTAATGAAAAATTAGATAACAATTAACACTTATGGGATATGATTTATTAACTGATTTTGGTACTTAAGGATGTACTTAGGTCAGGTTTAGGAATTTGTGTCAGATGTTCGGAATCCTTGGTATTTTCCTACGATACAGGGTAAAACATTTTGCCCCATAACACCCATTTTCTTTTTATAAAAGACATTAATTAAGTCATTTACCCAAATTTAAGCAATTTTTTATTTCTTTTCTTTCGATTTGAAACCCAAATATTACCAATGCAAATTTAAGGTATAAGTCCGAGTCAGGCTTTTCCCGCCATTTTTACAAATCAAATATCTTGGAAAGGAGTTCCATAACCTATCCATATTTTAGCATAAATTTCTTTTCGCTTTTGCTAGAAATATTAGGTCATCTGTATACAACAATACAAAATAAATAAAAAACTCTTCATATCTAAACAGTAGCATATAGTAATACATTCAAATTATAAATAATGACTATTCTTTAAAGGATGTACTTAAGGTGAAATTAAAAAATGTAGAATTTGAAATTAATACTTTAAGTCGGAAGACAAAACTTGTCAAAAATTATTATTGGTTCAAATTTCTGATGGTACCATTGAGGACCATGAAGTAAAGCATATGATGAGATTTATGATAATAGAAATAAGTAGAAATATCAACCAGTTTATATGAATACTATTAGAACAACCATATTGAGTCAACTTTATATAATGAAAGATTTTGAATTCATATAAGAAGACTAAATATTATATTTTTAAACGGAAAAAATTATTTCAACTTTTTGCAAGAAAAAACAGAGACATAAAAAAACTATAAATGAAAATTATACAAATTGATGATATAGCTGTATCAAGTTGGAAAGAAAATGGACTTGGGCAAAAGTACAGAGATGAAGCATTATTAGAAAACATAAAACTTGATATGATTTTGTTGCTAGAAACATGGAAAGGATATTCCTAATCTTGATTGCATTTCAAAATCTAGGGAGAGAAAAAAAAAGAGGAAGGAGGTATAGTGGAAGTATTATAGTATATATTAATAAATAAATAGGAAAAGGAGTTACGCATATAAAAAATGTAACAAGGTACTCAAACCTAATTTTGCTGAAGCTAGATAAAACTTTTATCCTGATTTAGAGTAATTTCTTGCAATTTCATTGGCTGATATTTTCCTAATAAATTTCAGTGCAATTTTTATTAAGTCAATTCGAATTATCTCCTTATACCATTGACTTAATAAAAAGCTCTCAATATGAAATAAAACCAAAAGTGAGATATATTGGATATATTTTGGAAATAAGTGGTGTCATAAAAATCAGAATTAATTCGTTAATTCGTTAAACAGTGTGCAATTGTCCTAATACGGAAATTTGTCGTGGAAAAAAACAATAAATAAGTGGTGTGATAACAAAATCAGGATATTTTCGTTACACAGTGTGCATGCCTCACCCGATATAAATTCCTGTATTCGGACAATTGCACAACTAATAGTGTTGGTATTGATGAAGATTTCTATTGTGTGGCATATGTATACCACCATTTAATTTTCCACACTACAATAATGAGTATCAGAACATGGAGTCATAAATTAGTATATTAGCAGAAAGTGAATTGCATGAGATTTGAAATCGAAAGTACCTACTAGTGCTGACTTTATTCTCCATGATGACAATGATGATAATTTATCACATTTGTTACCAAATAATTTTAAGTCAGATTATAAGACGACAAATAGGTCACAAAAGATCATTTAACTCCCAAGGAGACAAATTTTGGATCTCTCTGCTGCCGCGAAACTTTGAATATCAAATGTTCTATTTATAGGAGACATTTTGGGTAATATAAACATTTCTCTGACTGTTAATGACGTCTTTACACTAAATCCATTGGATGTTGGATGCGTACTGAATGATAATTTAGTCTTAGATGCATGATTTTTTTTTTAATTTTTTATTAGTTGTTATTGGCTTTGAACTTGGTGTCAGTAATTGCGAGTACTCTCAGATCTGTACTTCTTGTCTTTTGTTGTTGGGATTTACAAGTACCCGGCCACGTCCACTCTGTGTTTTTGTTATATGTATTTCTATTTGTATCCATCTGATGAGTTAAGCCTTTTTCAACTAATTTTATAGTTTGTTCTTATGTTGTACTGTTATACCACTGTCCCATGTTAGGAAGGGTTGGGCGCCCGCTAACATGTTTAACCCCGCCACATTCTGTATGTGCCTGTCCCAAGTGAGGAGCCTGTGTTTCTGTGGTTGCCGTTTGTTGCTGTGTTACATATTTGTTTTCGTTCATTTTATTGTACATAAATTAGGCCGATATTTTCCTCGTTTGAATTGTTTACATTTGCCATTTCGGGGCCTTTTATAGCTGACTATGCGGTATGGGATTTGCTAATTGTTGAAGCCCATACGGTGAACTATAGTTGTTAATTTCTGTGTCATTTGGTCTCTTGTAAAGAGTTGTCTCAATGGCAATCATACCACTACTTCTTTTTATATTTAATACAAAAGTAGTAGTGTTGTCGATTATGCAGTTACAAGTATGAATAAAACAATAAGAAGATGTGATATTGTTGCCAATGAGACAACACCTCCAGCGACCAAATGACATAGAATTAATAAATATATGATACCTTCAACAATAAGCAAAACCCATCCCAGAACGTCAACTCTAAAGGCCCTAAATGACAAATGTAAACAGTTCAAACTAGAAAACTAACGGCCCGGCCTGATTTATAAAAAAAAAAAAAAAAAACAATGAACGATATACAAAATTAATATGATATACAGCAAAAACGACACATACAGAATGTCGCAGGGTATAACATGTAAGCGGGCGCCCAACCCAACCCCTCACCTGGCACAGTGGTGTAACAGTACAACATATTCTACTCTTTTCAGTGATATATTACATAGTTCAATATCCATCATCATTCTCAGACCACTGTCATTTTGTTAACTAATATGACAAGTAATGTCCAGACTTGAAAATATCAAAACAAAAATATAAAACAAGAGTTTAATTATAAGTGGACTAAACTTTCTAAAATTTTTTTGGAAACTAAAACTGGCAAAATCCGTAAAAATAGCCAGATTTCAAACAATGAATTTTAAGAAAACACCAGGAGGAATAAATCTTGCAAATAATAAAATATGTTCTATATGTATATATACTAATCTATCAGAGAAATGTATGATAAAAACCTGTTTTAAAAAGATATAGAAAAAATAAAGCACCATGGAGAGAAACTGCATATTTGGAATTAAGTCTGTTCAGAAGCAAAACAAAACTATTTTATACATTGAAAACAATTTATTTTTATTTCTGTAAAAAATGAAAAGGCCTATACATTGAAAAAAAACAATATATACAGAATATATTAGAAAAAGACTTTAAAAAAAAAAAAGAAAGAAAGGAATTTTGGAATATTATACAAGGAATAAACAATAAAAATACAGATGCTAATAATTCACCAATGTTTTATTTTAATGTGCTAGCTAAACACTTTCAAACGCAAGGACAACCAGACATTATAGATACACATTTAAAATTTACCTAAAAACTAAATTAAAACCAATCAGATGACCCTATAAAGATATCTATAATTGAAAATGTTTTAAAGTCGTTAAAGAATGGTAAATGTACTTGACCAGAATTAATTTTATATGAAATAATAAAGCACAGTAGCCAAGTGATGTTAACTATATTAGCTAAATATTTTACCCTAACATTAGATAGTTCAGTTTATGCAGATGAATAGAATGAATCAAATTCAATACCTATTTTTAAACAGGGTGATTACGTACCCAGCTAATTATAGGGTATCTCCTAATGAATTATTCAAGTAAGATATAAATTCGGCTATTAATAACAGACTGATAATAATTTTCGAAGACTAAATGGATCCATCACAGTTTTAATCCAGAAAGAATATTAAATCTTCCGATAGTCTCTTTATCTTAAAACAGTTTTTGATAAATGTATAGATAATAAAACCAAAAGATATTTGGGTGTTTTGTAGATTTGAAGAAGGCATTTGACTCAGTATGGAGACTAGGCCTTTTATATAAGTTAATAAAGACTGATAACATTCAACTTAAACTGTATAAAGTGCTAAAAATATGTATAAGCACACTGAAGCTTCAGTTAAATAAAAGAAAACATATCTGATTCTGTATTTAAAGAAAGAGGCTTAAAACAAGGTGACAGTCTAAGTCCTAATCTTTTAATATATATATATAAATGACCTTCCAAATTGTAAATTGTTTTACATTTTCATTTCAGGGCCTTTTATAGCTGACTATGCGTTATGGGCTTTGCTCATTGTTGAAGGCCGTACGGTGACCTATAGTTGCTAATTTCTGTGTCATTTGGTCTCTTGTGAAGAGTCGTCTCATTGGAAATCATACCACATCTTTATTTTTATATTCCAGAATTTTTTACAAGGACTTAAACTAGTAACGCTTAATAACATGTCTTTCAATTGTCTGATGTTTGCGAATGCTATGCTGTTATTGTCTGCAAGTGTTGAAGGGTTACAGAAGGCATAAGGAATCTAAGTTACTATTGTAAACAATGGTAGCTGTCAATTAACATCAATAAACGCAAAGATGGTATTTCAATCAAAACATACCATACACCAAAACAGAGTTTACCATGGATGGATGTTAATTAGAAAAGTATAGAAAAAATATTTATGTAATATCATAGATGCTTCTGGTAAATTCCACACCTCCCATTTGGAACTCTCTAAAAAGGTACAAAAGTTCTATTCAGTATGTTTAAATCTTTTAACTATATACAATATATACCTTTAAAACTACATAAAAACTTCTTGAATCTTTCGTTATGCCAATTTTAATGTATAATTCAGAAATTTTGTATTTGGACTACTATGAATAATAATAAGATCTCACAGTAGAGCAGCAAATAATAATAAAATTTCGATTTACTAACCTCTATTGATAGCAGCTTTATTGAAAAGTAAATTTGAAATTTTGCAAATCAATTCTAGGTTTAAGTATACAAGCAGAAATATTGCATCAAGGTCAGAATGAGGACAATATCAAAAGATGAATGTGTAAAAGTACAAGCACTTAAATATATAGCAAGAATATCTAACACTGAACTTTATTCTTTGTTGCATGATGCATCCTGCACAACAAAATTATTGGATGAAGCAGGAATTATTCTTGGTATACCTTTGTCAAAAATGTAATTCATGGAAATGTTATAGAGTTATCAGTGATAGAAAATATCAACTTTATAAAAGAAAACTATATAAATAAACACATAAAGGAGATTCATACCTTGATCTTTTCCTCAATATTGACACAGATGGACGACTTCACACGAAAATCTATGATAAACGGGACGATTTCAACTTCCCAATTATCAATTTCCCATTTCTCAGCAGTAACATACCCTCTGCCCTTTCGTATGGTGTTTACATATCTCAATTGGTACGTTATTCTCGTGCTTGTTCCCACTATACGGACTTTATATACAGGAGTGTGCTCCTTACGCAGAAACTGCTCCAACAAAGGTATGAGGAGGACAGATTAAAAATGACACTCCGTAAATTTTACGGACCCATCACGAATTGGTTGATCCATACGACGTGTCTTTGTCCAAACTAACTAAGGACATTTTTACCACGTGTTAGATTGTGGTTTGTCATTACGTCGTCTGACTGTTTTGCTGAGTGTGAAACCGCATTGCCATAAGACGTATCACGGTACTTTCCTATCCCAAATTCATGTATTTAATTTTGATGTTATATTTGTTATTCTCGTCGGATTTTGTCAAATGTCTTAACGTCTTTTCTGTTATATTCGTGTGTTATGGTAAAGATAATTAATCACCCCCTTCATATATTAGATTTTAGTTTGGTTCAACGAAATTTATACGATATATTTGGTTTACAGTTTGATTTAGAAGAAACATCGACATAGCTAGATAATACAATTAATTATCTAATTACTACCACAATTTGATATTAATAAGTATTGTAATTTTCATTGTTATTAATAAATGTAATGTCAGTATTACAAATCTAATCTTGAATCAATCCTAATCCTATCTTATTTTGGGAAATATTTTACAAATTCAAATGTGACGTTACTTTGTGTGTTTTTTTAGAATTTCAAATGTGACGTCACTTTGTGCGTTGAGGCTTTAGCTAACTCGGCTGTGTATTTTATGTGTTGGATTAAGTTGTTTTATGTAATGTATCCGTTTTTGTTCTGTAGTAAGTCCCACTTCGGTTTTATTATGTATATCTATTATATAGTCATTTCATAAAATTTACTGTTTGCAAACTTATAAATTATTCTAAATAATAAGGATGTTCTTGTCCCAGGCAGAAAACCCTGGCCGTATTAGGCGCAACTTTTGGAAGTTTTGGTCCTCGGTGCTCTTCAGCTTTGTACTTGT
>JAASAO010000267.1:0-121185 GCA_017311375.1 Mytilus coruscus
TTTTTCAAGTCTTATTTATAATTTTTCAATAAAATCAAACTGCCAAAATAATAGTTTCATTTTTGTTTTATAAGGAAATAATAAAACCCTCTGATTTGTATCGAGGTTGCTAGTAAATTTTCACGTTATCAAAACAAACAGTGCATTAAAGGTTATCCAGTGTGTACTCAAGAACAACATTCAATTTGTCCCTTACCTGCGATTTAGAAAAACAGCAATAGGCAATAATTAGGACAATGGGCAGTACAACTACAACTAGAAATACTGCCCAAAGCCATGGCCGATCTCTTGTGGCATCTAATATAGCATCAACAACACTTCTCTGAAATATTCACACTCAATGTAGGCTTTACATTAGGAGGAAGTTAAGCAAACATCAATCAATCTTTGTTCACTAAATATTACATTGGTTGTTGAAACAATCATAAATCATGCCTTAATGTCTCTGTACCAAGTCAACAATTGTAAGCGACAATTTTAAGGGAATTTATAGATGTTGATCACATTTTTTCTAATGACTCTGACTTATAAACAGAGAAAACGTTAACAATAATCAATAAATCTATGTCATGCCATGATTTGATTGAAGCATGACATTTCTACAGAATGCTTTGTACATGTATAAAGATTGTCAATGAT
The DNA here is from genome assembly GCA_017311375.1 of Mytilus coruscus. Classification (NCBI taxonomy): domain Eukaryota; kingdom Metazoa; phylum Mollusca; class Bivalvia; order Mytilida; family Mytilidae; genus Mytilus; species Mytilus coruscus. Next base: position 640 of record JAASAO010000267.1, read on the forward strand.
GTTTTAGGTATTGAATTAAGGAAATATTGGAAACAAATAAAACAGTTTTATTACTGGTGGTGTTAAAATATGTACCATTTTTAAGTCTCCAACAGAATATAGTTAATCGCTATGGTTACAGTTACAATTTATTTAGTTGGTCAAAGGTAAACTATAAGGGCATATGATACAGTAGCAAGGGAAATAATACACATCAAATTTTAACCTCTTCTTTTCAGGACATTGTCAGCAATAGTTATCCGTAATTTGCAGTAAATATACTGACTTTATTACATACGATGCATGAATTTGAAAGCAGTTGCAAAGGAAAATGAACATGAAGTTCAAGGCGAACATGGACCAGTTACTTCTCTATCATTAATTATCAATAAAATACTTTGAATTTACTTAGTGTCAACTCCTGACATTTTATAAATTTTTATTATATTTTATTTTTTGAAGTTTAATTTTTTTGGAAAATGATTGAAATGATATGAAATTTTGTTTGAACTCGAAAATAACAAAATCAGACAATATATCCCAAAGGTGAGTCACATAGGCATATTTCAAGAATGGATATAACATTTTGCCCTTGTGTCCAAATTTTAAATACAATCGGTATCGTATGCCCTTATAAAAATAATTTCCTCATTGTAAATGTTAAAACTTTGACAAGTAATTTACCCCTCCAGAGACAACTTTCTCTTGTGCAGATTTAATCTCCCAGGTTTGTGCTGTGTAAGAACTGGAGACAGCTTTGTCATCTGTGATCAAGAAATTATCAAACACAATCTCATCTGTCATCGACCATAACTCTAATCCTAAAGCATGCTGGAAAAGTAAAGAATTACATGTTAGGTAACTATGAAATCAAATGCATCGATAATCTATTCTTTTAAGGTCAAATAGGTGTTTCCAGTTGAAATTCTTTTAATGGTAAGAGTCGTCTTTCTTGTTTTTTTAAATTAATATTCTCTTTTTGTGTTTACAAGTGGAATATAACAAAAATCTTTAAAAAAGCAGAAAAAGGATAAATATAATGTCATCTATTCTAAAAAGAGGTTCCCTATTATAATGTATGTAAGTTGTATAGAAACTAATACATTTAGATGATTAAAAAGAAGTTATTTTTATGATTGAAAAAATACTTTGGGTTTAAAGAAAGTTTGTCTAATAATTGGAAACATAATTTTCATATGGCATAATAAAGAGAAAATGCAAAAACCAATCCCAATAACCAATGTTGAAGCCATTGCTAGTAAAGTGTCTCAAACATATGTGATGGAAAAAAAGATGTTCTCTTTCTTTCAGTTTTCCACTATTTGCCACTTGACACATTCCAAAAGTGGTCTCCCAGGTCTTGAATTTGAAGGAGTCACCTCCCTTCTATGATAGAAATCAATACCTGTCTCATTTTTAGGAGGAAATTCAGTAAATATTTTCATAATTAGAAAATTAAACAGGAACAACAAAGAAATTTTGCTTCAACTTTTGACTTCATTTAGCATGTAATCATTTAAAAATCTGACCCAAAAAGACACTATTGAATTTCTTTAAATTGTTCTTTTACAGAACTCTGACAATCCTTATGACTGCCCTGAACAATTATGCCAAAATATTAAATTGTTTTTTGAAACAATTACCATGTTTTCCTACTTTCTATTCATATCTATAAACAACATTGAAAACTGTGCGACTGCAGCATACCTAACAATATCAACCAATACTTACAATAGGGGTCATTTTATATGGTTCTAAATCTTCAAAGAAGTCAGGATTTGTGATCTTTCTTGGAGCCCAAATTCCCTGAAATAAAATAATACAAACTGATGATGTTGATAGAATAGATGAATCTTATATCACTTCTTAGCTTACTTCCTATCTTCTTCATTCTAGCTCACTAAGATGAAATTCTAGCTCACCAAGATGAAATACTTTGAAAAGTTTCCTACATAAAGAAAATATGTTTTTATTTTCTTTTTCAAATATAGACAACACATTAAGATCTAATGTCAGACTGTAAATATGATTAAAGGGAATTGTGGAGTTCACTGCTGTACCATGGGACAGCAACCTTACAACATAAATAAACAAAGAAATTTAGTTGTTTCTTCTGATACAACATTCTGGCGTAGATACAAAGACTTAATGACTGGCAATTTATCTCAAGTTGTCATTGACGTGTTTAGTGCTTCCAGAATCCAACAGAGTAAATAGAGCATACTCAGTTTTGAATGAAGATGTTCTTTCCTATAAATAATTAAGACTTGACCTGGGATGTAAAGGTGGTTATATGTCATATCTGTCCTTGATATCAGAAGTACATGTACAAAGCAAATATTTCTAGACGGAGTAGTATATAAAATATACTTCACTTCAATTGCTTTATGTAACTTAACATTTATCATAGATAAAAACAATTGGTGATAATTCTATTAATAACATATGTGAAATCTGGTGCAACCAAAATTATAACAGCAACATGATGATGATGGATGGCTGCTAAATGTCCAGCGGCAAATTAATATGCATATTCAGGACAAGAACATGTTAATATAATATGAATATTTACCCTGCTTTGAACTAGCCTGACACACTGAGATGGATTTTTATCGTGCTAGATCACAAGGTAACAGTCAGAAGGAAGACATGTCACCTTACCCTTTTACACTATTCTGACTACGAGCCAACCAGTCTTTGCTCTTACTCCTTAATGCCGCGTGCTTAGCAGAGAAGCAGCAAATACCTAAATAAAAGTCTTTGGTTTGACCCGGCCGGGGTTCATACCCATGACCTCCGGCACTCAAGGCGAAAACGCTACCACGAGACTATCATTTGATCTTGTAAAAGCAGATCGCCCAGCAGGTCGATAAAAAAGATGCTTGTTGTCAAAATGGGTCTCATAAAAGCAGACCTCAGCACAGAGCAACATTTAAATTTTTATATAACATTGATGACTTTAATGGGCGACAATCTCGTAAAAGCAGAGCCAGTTAAATGATATGATTGAAACTTGTTTTGTAAAAGAAATTATTTCATATTTTGTCTGGCTGTATTTCCTAAAAACAAAAGTCTGAGTGTTTTTGAAAAAACATGTGGATGATAGATCATTCATGAAATAGGATGTCGACAAATTAATATGGAACTGTTTCAAAAGTTGTGAAGATGATCCAAATAATATTATAATACAATGGTTCAATGCTTAAATTTCCTGTTTCTTAGGGTTACACCTAAAGTAAAACTATGGCAACCTTCTACATGTACAACAAGCAAGCAAAAATCTTAAAAATATCTTATCAATTAAGTACTAAAACTTTTGTAATTGCTTTTACGAATTCAACAGTTGGACAGTTCAATTTAAATTCCATTTAAATCAAGGTAAATTTATAAAGATGACCTGTTGTTGAAAAAATTACCCAATGGATGATTTTTTTCAGTGGTTTATGTTAGCTGTTTTATATGTAAACGGTTACCATAGCTAAGATGCAAGCCTACAAAAAATAGTGCATCATGTGCAATGATCTTCATGTAACAACTTCCCTGGTTTCAATCCACTAAGATTCAAGCGATCTGGTAGTCATATAAATCATAATCAGTAGCCGGTTTAGGATTATTCCAAATGTTACAACTTCTTACAGCACTGTACAGGTAAAACTTAATATACATTTTGCGTTTTTATAGGAAAATAATGTTACTTCGTCTTAGATTTTATGCATAAAAAAATTCCCAATTTGATGGTCAAGGGACCCATTTGAAACACCTTGAATCATCCCTGTAGTTAAGATGAAAGGAACTTTTAATTTTAGGACTAGGAATTACTTAAGAAACAATCACCGCTCATCATTGTTATTTTTAAATGCCAACTGAACTTAACATCCATGCCTGGAACAACCTAAATGATTACAGCCTTACAAACCTTAACCTAAATCATTACCACACTACAAACCTTATAATCAGGGTTGTCAATCATTTCTGGCCTCCATTTTCCTTTATATTTGGGGTTTTAACCTGTGGTCTCTCCCACTTGCCACAACCAACAGCATCTTTACATTTTGTATTATCTACAAATATATAATAAAATCAAGTTTACATAGTTCCTTTCTTGACAGTGTGTTCCATTCAAACTCGTGCAAAAACATCATTTTATCAATTGGATGGTATTGTCAAATACACAGTTGGATCTGACATAAAGTCTGTACAATAATACAGATGATGTAGAGTTAGTTTAGTGAGATGGCAACTAGATAACAAGTTATATGTATCAACATGAATGCTATGTGTAATTTTTCATACTGCTAAAATAGTACCGAGCAAGGAAGGTTAGTTTTTGACATTTTAATGGTAACATATATTATTATCTTTGCCCTACTAACTCCACAAATGGCCTATTATTATAATCAACTTGATTTTGTGAAGTAGGTCCTTTAATTTCAGCTAACCAACTATCTGTGTTTACTAACTTTCATTGTAGGTAGGAACAAATATAGGGCCTAAATTAAAATATTGTTTGTTTGCTGTCAGCCGACCGACCCAAAAATCGCGACCCTAATAATTTTATTGCCGTTTTGAAAACATTTTTTTATTCCGAATTTTGCGGTTGCGGTTTAGAATCGAGTGCTGATTTCCGGGTTACATGCGGTTTTGATTTCGGTAGTACATTGAAATGTTTCAAGGTATACAGATATGTGTTCGTATGCAGTTGGACTGTAGGTCACATATAGAATTTCCATATTATGCTGACACAAATACAGTAAATGTAAACAAAACATTTGTTGTCACTGTGGTGAAGCTGGTGAAAAGGACCGTGACTTGTTAAAAAGTTTAAAGTGGTATTACCAATTTGTCGTAGTCCGGATTTAGGCAAAGAGGCTATGAAAAGAAGTCCAATTAAATAACTTCTAATATTTTTATAAACCTTGGCTATAGGTTCAGATATTGAAATGATTGTTGTTACTTTTGACAATTTATTGCAGTTTATGATGTTTGTCTTTAATACTTTAGATATGGTTTAAAAGTTATATTTTATGACAGTATTATATCACGATTGCATTTTAGGAAATGTAATTGTGTCTGACAGAGATTTAAGACTTAATTAATTTATTTGTTTTAGTTTGATATTTTGAAATTTTATTAAGTTTAATATATTTACATTTTATTTATATATTTATTAAGTTTGATATTTTGTTTTAATATATTAAGTTTTTTTTTTTTATAATTTGAACTTTTACATTCAACATTTATATGACAGTATAATATGAATGATTTTATACACTTTTGGATTATTTTCAGTTTTGTTTATAGACATGATAGATGCACAATATTATTTTTAAATATGTTTTGTTTTTTTATTTAGGTGTGATATTTATTTATTAATTTCTATTTTCTGGTCAATAATGTTTACATGCAGGTGCAATTTATTTTCATTTTTTTTGTCTTGATGTAGATCTATTCCATTTAAATTCAGGTACATTGGTTTTCAGTAGACATTTTCTGAAAGATGGTGGAACTTCAACTATGTTTTCTACTTCTGTTGGTTGTTCAACAATGATTTCTACTTCTTCTGTTGGCTGTTCAACCGTGATTTTTACTTCTTCTGATGTAATAAGTAAATTTAGCAGTGTAAATGTTAATACTTTGAAGAATGAACTGGAATTGACCAAATATTACTATTAATCATTTAATTTTAAAACAGATATATTCTGATCAAAGTACATGAATTTTAATGGAATGGTCCTTAAGAATACTTGTATAAATGTTCATGTTTTTCTACAATGTTAATAAAAGTTATTCAATATTTAATGTGCAATTATACTAACTGGAACCCCCAGTTTCTCTGGTGCTAAGAGTGACTGGTTAATGATCCATATGCATTCAATACACCAAGCACTCACCATGCAGTTGTATTACTAAGCTAGAAAGCACACTACAGAGGGTGATTAAGGATTAAAGGTGCATATATAATAGCAGTGAATATATCTAGCAGAACACAATAAAGAAAAAAAAGAGCAGATATACACATATATAAGAGGTGAAGGTTATAGCAAGTGACACATAAATGCATGCATATGCAGAGATAAAAGATGTACGAGGCTCCCTACATTCATACTATTATATAAACATCCAAAATATTTTTCCAGAAAAAATAAAATAATTTACCTACCTACCTACCCACATAAAAATTCTGGGTAGGAGAATGGCAAACAAACAATATTTTAATTTAGGCCTAGGGTTATCTGTTTTACTAACTTTCATTGTAGGTAGGAGCAAATATAGGGTGAAATATTTTTACTAACTTTCATTGTAGGTAGGAACAAATATAGGGTGAAATGTTTTTACTAACTTTCATTGTAGGTAGGAACAAATATAGGGTGAAATGTTTTTACTAACTTTCATTGTAGTTAGGAACAAATATAGGGTGAAATGTTTTTACTAACTTTCATTGTAGGTAGGAACAAATATAGGGTGAAATGTTTTTACTAATTTTCATTGTAGGTAGGAACAAATATAGGGTGAAATGTTAACAAACAAGGTTGTATGAAAACAGGCCTAATCTGTACTGACCTATTTGAGGAGGCTCCCATTCACCATCCATATCTTCATCCCTGTAAATATCAATTGTATAAAATGTATATAAAAACATTTCTGCTACTATACTTTAAAAGAAAAGGAAAAGATGAAAACAAATATTTCAGCACAAGAAATTGCCTTCATCAGTGTGTTTTGGTCATAATGATATAATATTTATAAAACATACATATAAACTTTTCAAACAGCAATAAAATAAGATTATTTTAGTAAAGCTAATTATTTTTCTTAAGAAAATTGTTCTAAAAACCAAACAGTTTTAATATAACAATAAAATTGAGAATATGTCAAAGATTTGTGTAAAACTACAAAAAGTATATTTTTTGACAATATCTCCCATTGTAAGCAATTTTCAGGTTTTTATAGAATAAAGACTTAAACTGACCAATCCTCAGGTTTTTATACAGTAAATTTAAACTGACCAATCTTCAGGTTTTCATAGAATGAAGCCTTAAACTCAATCTGATTAAAATACAGATCCTGTGTCCAAGCTGTGCTTACAAGGACCTGAAAACACTTTGTTCTACTTTCAGTTTTAAAGACCTTTTGGGATCCTTTGCTTTGAAGGCTGAAATTTCATTACCAGAACAGAAAGTAACAAGAATGTGTCCATAGTACATGGATGCCCACTCGCATTATGTTCAGTGGACCGTGAAATTGGGGTCAAAACTCTAATTTGGCATTAAAATTACAAAAATCATATCATAGGGAACATGTGTAATAAGTTTCAACTTGATTGGACTTCAACTTCATCCAAAACTACCTTGACCAAAAACTTTCACCTGAAAAACTTTAACCTGAAGCAGGACAGACGGACGGACAAATGGACGCACAGACCGAAAAACATAATGCCCATAAATGGGGCATAAAAACGAGTGTTGTCAGAACACTGCAAGAAAGCAGGAACACAGGATCTCTATTTTAATCAGATTGACTTAAACTGACCAATCCTCAAGTTTTTATTGAATGAAGACATAAACTGACCAGTTCTGTTTTTTATAAAATGAAGACTCAAATTGACCAATCCATAGGTTTGTATAGAAAGAAGACTAATACTAACCAATCCTCTGGTTTTTCAGCATCAGGGTCAGGAATAAGTTCTGGTTCATCTTCTAACCATCCATCAGGCTTAGTAGCTGACTCATCAATAATGTATTCTGGTTCACTCTCATCCCTGTACAAAATACAAGCACATATATACACTAACTTATAGTTTGGTTTTAATTCAGTTGTGTTTCATATTCTATTATAAGTTATATGGTTCGCTACTGACCCCCTACAGATCCATAGAGGGTTAGTAAAATCCATAGGGGGTGAGGCCGATGGCCAAATCCCTATGGATCTTATTCACCCTCTATGGTCTGTAGGGGTCAGTAGTGAACCCGATAATCTAATTTATCGCACGCGATACTTTTTCTGCAGCGTTTTGTAGAAAAATAAAAATGAAATACAAAACATCAATAGATGACGTTACCATTAACAGTAGCCGTGACGTCATGAACCCCTATGAAATTTACTAACCCCCTACGGATCCATAGGGGGTCACCACGTGACGGCGTTAAACCAATCACAACATCATAATTTACCCGCGGTGCGATAAACTATATTATATCTGTCTCAGTGAACTCAGTGTGTGTGTTTATAATACATCATTTGGTCTCTGGTGGATATTTTTCTCATTGTCAATGATACCACATCTCCTTATTTCAATATTGTTTGTTCCCTGCCCCCACACAAGTTAATGTGCCTAGCCAAAGTAACACCTATCATTAATGATTCTATTTGTCACTTTGTGTCATTTATCTATTGAAGGATCTTGTGTTGCAGTCAGATGGTATCTACTGAATTTAGAAACTATTTTAAAAACCAAAGCCCATGTAAACTTAGTAAGAAACACAAGTAATGGTTCTCTAAAAAGTCATTTAACTCTAACCACCCTCATTCTTTCATTTTTTAAGAGCTTTTCTGGAACATTCCTGATTTGTTTTGTAATAATGTCAACTTGCTATATGCATGAACATTTAATCAATACTGTTGGAAGAACTCATGGTCATTGATAGGTGAAAATTTGATACCTTTCACACATATGATAATTTCCCCAGTTTTTACAGAAAAGAAAGTATAAATGACTTACCAATCCTCTGGTTTAACTGCATCGGGATCTGGAATCCTATGAATAAAAGAAAAGGATTCTTTTTCAATAACATTAAACATTGACTGATTTCTGGGTGATATCATACAGCAATTACAGTTTACTGTTGTTATCTCAAAACCTACGCAACCGTGAGCATTTTTTTTCTACTTTAGCAACTTTTTATCTTTTTCAAGTATTGTGATGAAGATCTGTGTTATTCCACATATTTTATTCCATATATCAGTTACTTCTGTATAATAACTAATTTTTGCAACTTTTGTGATTAGAAAAATAACACAAATATAAAACATTGCGATTATGTAAAATTTGGATCTTTTCTTATTTAACTACATCAAGTATTAAATGTGAAAATCACAAAATCATCGTGAAGAAACTAATATTGTCTAAACACGAAATAAAGAATCTGCAAAATTAGTTGGTTCACAGTATTTAGTTGTTTTGTTTTTTCTACAGGTGCCAGTTTATGGAATAAATAGTTGGATAAACTTTATTTAACCAATCCTTATAATTATATCACTAAGTCTAGCCCTTGGAATAAAAACACAAAAAATAAAAACATGGCAGCAAGTTTCCATTAACGGAGAAAGTTGAGTACACAGAGAGAAAACTTTCAAAATTTGTGCCAATTCTAGTAAATCAAGATCAGAGTTGAACACCTTGCCATAAGCAGGATTCATACTAACAACTTCTATGTTGACAGGCTAGTGGTCATATTATAAAACTACTTATCAGCCATTGAGGAAGCATGACATTATTGAACAAAGGAGGCAATGAACACATTCATGAAACAGGATTCCCTTATAAGTATTAAAGACAATAATTAAATTGACTTACTTTTCTCTCTCATCCCAGTCATCAGATTTCTTGTCATTAGGATCATCTATTTCCTTTGGTGGATTAACAGGTGGACTGAAATATAAAAATCATTGTTAGCAAGAAAAAAGCAAGTTTGAGAAAATCCCCACTTTCTATAGACCCTTTAATATCATCAGGGAGATACCTTAAGCTTTGTACAGTATCTTCACTATTTTTTGTAAGTCAATTTCAATGATACGATTCTTCATACTTCTGTCATCCACCTGTTAAGGGGGTACAAAACACTGACTAAAATAGATTTGGCTCATTAATTTTCATAAAACTTTAACAAAATATTTACTTTGACATGTTTACAAAAATATATAAATTTTAAGAAATTTGAACCACACAATTTACAGGAATAATTTCACTGGATATATAGCAGTTTGACAAACACTAATTTTGATCATTAAGAAGTTTGATTTCTCTTTACTAATCATCTAATAGTATGTGATTAAAACGTTCAGCTGATTTTTAAAGAGTAAACTCATTAGGTGTTCTGTACACCCTTAAAATTTAATTGCATTCCCACACCCTTTCCATAGGTTTAATCATACACACTGACAGGTAAAATAGACACAGCAATGTTTGAATTTTAATTTTTTTATATAAATAGTTCTTTTTCCTGACTTATAACGACACTTGTAATATTGTAGTTTTATAATATTTCACAATATCACACTACATCTTTTTTTAATTACTCAATGACGTAGAAAGGACTAATATACCAATATGAGAAACACTTTTTTAATAGAAAACCATTTCACCCATTTTTATTTAACATGCTTCCATGTCTGAAAGTTGTTATTTTGTGTTTGTGTAAAAATCTTTTTCCTTGCAAATAGAAAACAAATTCAATAATTTCTGAATTCACAGTTTTCTGGCCACAATATTTATTTGCATGGCTGGTACATATGCCTGTAATAATACCTCATATCTTCTAATAAGCTTCCTTCATTAACTAAGGTGTTGTCCACAAATATCTCAAAACTATTGTCTGGATTTACAACTGCAATTAATATAATAGACATGTGTGAAAAATGTGTTATATGCATTTCAATCTGAAAATTGCTCTGATGTTTTTCTTTTTAACTGAATTTAACCTTTATTTTTTAGAGGTAAATTGATATCTTGTTATATTGAAACTATAAATAAGAATAGAAAGGATTGATTTCATTCTTGGATGCATTATGTAATATTTTGTTGTTTGTATTCAGATAAAATTTAATTTACATGGTTTTTTTTTCTGGACTGTGCTCTACTCATACCAACTGCTCATCAACTACAGTAAGATAACAAAAGGGTTGCTTACTTACAAAAATAATTTAACCCTACCCTGTCATAATGTCTCTTAGTAGCTGTTTTTTTTTCTCCTCCATCCTTACAGGATGGGTTTTTTATGGCAGGAGAGGGGGTTGAAATTTCAGCTTGAATATCACATAAACATAATCAAATGAACACAAATTAATTCTTATCAACTTGGCACATCAATTTCATGTGATGACATCAGTCTAGGACCGCATGCATCAAATAAATTTTTGTTTTAATCATTTTCTTGGGAATATTTGAGATTTAAAATTAAATTTATCAAATCACTTATACCAGCAATATCATATTTCAGTTCTTTGGAATACTTTGCCTGAATCCAATTATAGTGTTCCTCAAATTCCTTTGTCTTGAAAGATTTGTTACATTGAATTTCAAACTGTAATAAGCCAAATACTGAAGTTTCTTGATAGACCAATCTTTGAAGGCTGAAAAATATTTCATTAAGCAAGGATTGTTTGAAGAGTGCAAACATTGTTAAATTTAAGGTTTTACAAAATTGAAATTGGCATCTTCATAAACAGAGATCTACATATAGGGGGTTATTTATACTTTTAATCTACCTTAAAAGCAAGAAATATGTCTTACTCATGTTTCTTGTAAAATCAAGGTCTCGGACTACATATAAAACTCTTTCTATGAGAAAATGTAAGTTTTGAGTGTACTGACCTAGTTTGTATAAATGTGTCTTTTATCTGTAAAGTAGCTGTCAATGTTAGCTGTAGGCTTCTTAGCATGCTTCTCCTAAAGGCACAGATGAAAAAAGATATGTTCAAATTTAGTAGACAATTAAAATAAAATTCAATAACGCTCCTTTAAAATATTAATTTTTATTCATACAATCTGTTTCTTCGTGTAAGTATATACTCTATAAAAATAAGGAGATGAGGTATTATTGCCAATGAGACAACTATCCACCAAAGTTCAAATAAAGTGGATGTAAGCAATTATAGGCAACTGTACGGTTTTGTTTATATAAATGTTGCAATGCTATTTTCTTTACTTCAATATGCATATAAATATGCAAGTCAGGAGCATATAATTCAGAGGTTGTTGTTGGTTGTCATATTTGTTTTTTGTTTTGTCATAAATCATGAAAAATACATCCAATTTATTTGAACTCTGGTGAATAGTAATCATACCACATCTCCTTATTTGTATATAATTATTTTCATTGAATGAATGTGAGAAATGCTATACACAATTCATTCAGAAATTATTATGACGTAAAAGTGCAATGGATTTAGATAGAATTACCTATATTAATACTTTTCTTTCCAAGAATATATACCTATCAATGCTAATAAATCTTGTATATCAGTTAACTTTCTTACAACATAAATATTGAAAAAAAATGTATGCATTTATTTCTAAATTTGCAGCATTTTTATGGAAACAGTCACCTTTCTTGTATAAAGAAAGAAACATTTCTCCATTTTTTTTTTCATATTTCAACATATCAATGATATCAACATGAACTTTGCATAATATAAATAAGTTGCTTCATCGAGCGCAGCTGGATACGACCACAGATGTCCAACCCTGAACAGTTGGGGCAAAAATGGACCAAATATTCGTGCTTGATACAGGTCTGAATTTGGATTGTAATTAAATGTTTGAAACATAATAGGTTTCTGACACAAAATAACTGTAGTCAAAGAACTTAGAATTGGTTATATGATTTGAATTTATATTCAATTTTTTGCTTTTGTGCAATTCACTATTCAAATTTCCAATGGAGTTTGCAACCATAATTACCCTTTAAATACATCATAAAAGTCTTAAAATAGAAAATGACATACATAATCATGTCTAAAAATAGTATATCTTTAATCAGCATTTTTATTAGTAACTTCTAAAAATAAATTGACAGCTTATCACCTCAAGACAATACAAAATTTCTTTATACATAATTTTAAAGCAGTGTAAGGGAGGTAATCCAAATTTAACATTGTACTTAAAACTGATTGTCCAATAATAAGGAAACCCTTGTTTTTTCCCCCGTTTTTGCCCCTAATTCCTAAACGGTTTGAGCCATTACCCCCAATCCTAACCATCCCTTTGTGGTATGGAAACTTGTTGTACAGTTTCAGAGAGATCCATACACCGTTCCACAAGTTATTGTCTGAAAACTAGAAAAATGCTTATTTGGGCCCCTTTTTTGGCCCCTAGGCCAAAATTAAAATTAAGTTTGTTTCCCCTTACCCGACTGACCCTCTAAAAATCCGCCGACTGAAATAATTTTTTTCGAAAATCACGTTTTTTTTTGTTTTTTTTTTTCGTTCCGCTCAAAAGTTCGTTTTTTAATTTCGTTTCCTTGAATGATCCGTATTTTCAACATTCTGCGAAATCATTGTTGCCCGCGTGTTTGCAGCAAAGGGTAAACAACGTATGCAAGGATACTGAAATTGGAATGGAATAATGTTTTAAATAAATGCATCCGAGCAATCGTAACTACTCTGCCATTCTAGCTACGCCTCCAATAACAATATTGTAGGCGTAGCGAGAATGGCCGAATAGTTCAATTGCGCATCCGGGCTCACCCATGAGCTTAAATGTTAGGCCATGTTTGGGGTAAATCCCTAAGTTTGCCTTCATCAGTGCTCAACTCAATAAGTTGTATATTTTGCGTGCTATTTATGCTATTTTGTTTAATTTCGTATGTTATATTGGACCATACACCAGTTGTCTTTGGAGTTATATTGGACCATACACCAGTTGTCTTTGGATAAAAAAATTTTCGAGCTCAGTATCATATAGTGTTGTGAAAAGTCGAGCTGACTATACCAGCTAATGCTTTGATAACAGTTCTTGTAAGTTTTTAGGTCTTTTATAAGCTATAATTGACTGATGATTAAATATGGTCACACATTCAGGGTTTTGTGAAATAAGATGCCAGTGTTTCATTATTATATTTTTAGTTTCTGTATAGATGGGTAGAATTTTGTTAACATTACTAGCGGTTGCTCCCGTTTTCGCTGGGCGATGTGTTAGCAAGTTTTCCCTTTCTGTATTTTGTGTTTGATAAAAAATTTGTTGATCTCAGATATTTGATATCCTCGTTTGAGCTTCTACCTGTTTTTTTAAGATCAGTTTTGCTGCATGTTCTGAGATACCTCAATACTTCACCTTTGATAAATCCTTTCAATGAAAACACTTTTTGGGTGCGTGCTGTGTCTGTGCAGATATTGATATGTTTCAGTAGGTTTGATATTGGTTTTAATGTCTTGTATCATACTATGCCTTCGTTAAAGAATCTTTCTCCTTTGTATAATTATGACAGTGTCTAAGAATATTGTTTCATTACAGGAAAATTCGTAGGTGAACTTCAACTATCATTATCATTTTGTTTCTCTGTGTTGAAAGCGTTGTAAAATGTGTTCAAGAATTAACAAACATTGTAAGGTCTGCTAACCCAGCGAATGCTGATCCGCACATAAGCACACCCAAGGTTTCATGGTAAAGTTTATTGTTAAAATAAATTCATAGTTTTCTAGAATAAGCCTTAATAGGCGTAGTCATACTCACTTGGATAACGGTTTGGGGCTTCTAGAATTTCTTAAATGAAAAACAAGTGTACATATTTTTTGCATCGAATGTTACTAGGTAGCAGTCTCGTTGGGGTTTTATATTTTCAATTGAATTAATAAAACTATAAGAAAAATATAGAACTGTGTCTCAATTTATATGTGGTCTACTCTAAGTCACAAAGACATTGATATTACAAACATTTTCTAGTCTGAAATTGTAAGGTCTTCTAGTCATGCATAATACGTTATACAGTATGTTGTTTTAGTATCAATAAAGTTCAATTTGTTGTTTTTCTGTGTTTTCCTGTGTGTTAGATATATTTCAGGGATTTTCTCTAAAAAAAAAAATAAAAGCCTACCTACCTTACCACTTCCAAAATGGTGGGTAGGGTAAGGGGAAACAAAGATATTTTTAATTGCGGCCCTAATTCCTAAACTGTAAGGACCCTAACTCCCAAAATCAATCCCAACCTTCCTTTTGTGGTTATAAACCTTGTGTTTAAATTTCATAGATTTCTATTTGCTAATACTAAAGTAATTGTCCGGAAACCAAGTGTCTTCGGACGACGACGACGACGTGATACCAATATACGACCACAAAATTTTTTTGCGGTCGTATAAAAACACAAAACTTTGAGATTTATATTGGCAGTATGTCTGTAGACTAGCAACTAACTGATTCGACTTATTATTCAGATAACTAGCATAACAATGCTTTGCTTGTCTAGGATTTTACCCATCCCGACATAATCCAAAGCGTTCATCGAAAAAATATGGGATTAGACGAAATCTAGCGGTGGAATCTGTTTCTCTTATGATTTTTAGAAGATGTGTAGACATACTTATTCCTTTTTTGTCAATGATCTGCAAAAAGATGTGTTCTTTCTATGTGACATCATCAGGTATAGTTGACTTTTTTCATGCCGTCACAATCCGAAATTCAGAGGAAAGCAAGAAAATTTGACAGAATAATTGAACTATGACCAATGCAACACTGAGATCACTTAACCCACACTTTGATTCATAAAAATATTCAACTAGTCAGGAAAAGTATAAATCTGTGAAGAATTAAAGAAAATACTATAAACTTACCTCAAACTCTCCTGTTTTTGGATTTTTGTGTCTGAATATAAAATGTAACTGGAAAAAATAAAATCTATTTTATTATGTTGTCAACTGAACAAAATATATTCAAACTTAGAATGCTATAATGAATGAATATTACGATTATTTTTACATTTTTTTCTATGACATTATAATTTATTTACATCATAATTTATACAGTGATGTTGTTTATAGAGTTCAAAAGTTAGGAGACAATCCATATAAACTTGTTGGTCTGTTGGAGGGTGTATAGATTGATATTTTTGTCTGAGAAAAACATGATTTTTTTATGTGTTGAAATTGATTTTGAAAGAGCTTTTTTTTTACAAGAAGAACTCTTAGATCAGTACTTTGTGTATTTTGCCCGAGTTATTTCTTTTTGTGCTTAGTGTCGATCTGATGAGTCAAGACCTTTCCAACTAATTTTTACAGTAGGTCCTTTTGTTGTATTGTTACACCACTGTCCAAGGAGTGGAATGAGCACTTATAAACATGTTTAACCTTTGTCGCAATCTTTATTTGCCTGTCCCCCAAGCCAGTGGATGTCTTTGGTTTCTCTCTGCCATAGTTGTTTTTCATTTATTGCTGTAGTATGAATCAGGTTGCTGATTTTTCTTATGAATTGCTTCATATTTTGCAATCCTGGGCCTTTTATAGCTTATAGTTTATTATAGGGTATGGATTTTGTAAAGCTGAAAGGTGTAATTGTTCACATCTTAATCCTTAAGTTTTTAACATACAGTTGTCACATTGGCAATCATACCAAATCTACTTATTTTTATATAGAGCACATTTCAGTATTTATTCATAGTGTACAACTAACAACATATCGATTTCTTTCATCTTTGAAAAGGTAGTCAAATAAGTGTAGCAAAAATTCTTCCTACTTAACAATTAACAAGAGTTATCTCTCTTTGTATATATGTCAGTCAACTGTACAAACCTACCTTATGATCCATACCACATTTATCTGGACCAAACATTATAGTGTAAGGTGTCTTATCTTGAAATTGTTTCTACAAAAAATAAAAATAATAACAATTATTGTATTATGCTTAGAATTCTAAGTCAACTTTTTCCCTATAGGATTAACAAAAATCAAAATCACCCATGAAATTCCATGCAACTCCAAGTATCCCTGTTTAATATCATTTTATCACAAAAACACTTTACAATTAAAATTATTATTCAGGCTGGTTCATAAAAGCATACATGGCACCCAGGTTTGGAACTATTAAATCTTAACTATGGGTTGTTGGGCATCAAGTACAGTAAAAATGTACGAGAAATTCTAAATTTGTCTCTATATAAGTGGATACCCAATTTTGAAAGTGCCTTCTCTGTATACCACGTATGTTTCAATCGAACATCTTACAACATGCCATTTTCATTTTAAAATAAATAAATTAAGTAATAGGATTTCAGTAACAATAGCTTCTGCTCCCAGATTTTGATTCAGATTCTACTTACAGGAATTCAAAAAAACACAAGAAAAAATATTTTTGAAAACTTTCAGTCCTTCAGTGTTATTTTTGTGTATAAGCACAATGTAAAGACATATTTTCTTTAAGAATCTAGACTACTGATTAAGTATATAAATACATGTTCTCAGTGACTCACCAACTCTAACTGTTTATCCATGGACAGCAGTTTTACATAAGCTCCACCACATTCTAATCCATTCTGAAACTTTACTTCATATCTGGCAAAGAAAATAACATGAAGTATAAAAATAATCAATATGAATTTATAATGCTAAAAAATTATGAGACTAGGAAGAGAAACAGAAAAGTGTATGAGATATTTAGACACTTTCATTTGATACACATAATCCCTAAACCATTAATTTTTACTACAAAGGGTGAATTATTGTTTCCTTAAATAGGATTACAACAACTTTAGGTGAAGGTCTTTAACATTGGACGGGTGTACTTCTCTAACTGTGCAACATGTCCACATGGTTTCCTGCTTGAAGAACAGTATTCAATGTGTTTTGTAATAATTAATAGAAAGCAATGTAAAGCTATTTATTTCTTTTTCATTCATTGTGAAGTTAAATTGAGAATGGAAATGGGGAATGTGTCAAAGAGACAACAACCCGACCACAGAACAGACAACAACAGAAGGTCACCAATAGGTCTTCAATGCAGCGAGAAATTCCCGCACCCGGAGGCGTCCTTAAGCTGGCCCAAGTGCACATAACTAACCCCTTTTTTACAAACTTAAATGACGATAACATGCATCATACCGATATAACATGTTACTTTTATTATTCTTCCCTTAGTTTATTTATTTTGTATTTGCATTGTATCATAGGTCAAATTTATTTGTTCAGTGTATGTTCAATGGTGTTAATATGTCCTTTGATTGAGTTAAGCTATTTCAGTTGATAATTTATAGTGGGTTTATCTATGTTGTGATGTTACACTATTGTTTCAGAAAAAGGGTGAAGGTTTGGTACCATTAAAACGTTTAAATCCGCTGCATTTGTTTGCACCTGTCCTAAGTCAGGAATCTGATGTTCAGTAGTTGTCGTTTGTTGATGTGGTTCATAAGTGTTTCTCGTTTCTCGTTTTTTATATAGATTAGACAGTTGGTTTTCCCGTTTGAATGGTTTTACACTAGTAATTTTTGGGGCCCTTTATAGCTTACTGTTGGGTGTGAGCCAAGGCTCCATGTTGAAGACCGTACTTTGACCTATAATGGTTTACTTTTATAAATTTTGACTTGGATGGAGAGTTGTCTCATTGGCACTCATACCACATCTTCTTATATCTATTGTATGTTTAAAACAGCATGAAAAAAAGTTTTCTGCATTTAAAAGTTTAGGAATTTGGAAAGAGTTCACAAATATTGTAATACTTGACACATATCAAAGTCTCGTAGAAAAAAAAAAAATTAATGACAGATCGACTCAAATCCTTCACATAAAAAATCTGTAAAGCAACAACTGGCCGTAGGATGACAATAGAGACCCTCTAAGACTGTGTGCCCAGTGGTGGATATTATTTATATTGAAATTATAAACTATATTTCTACATCATGTTAGTGTTTATTTAGCTAATCCTTTTTGATGGATACATTTTTTGTAGAGATATTAATTTTTTCACTCAAGATTCCTTACAAGTTTTCAACATTCATTTTTAAGTTACTGTAACAATATTGTTGGGTAATGTTTATGCAGGTCAATGGTTTGATGCTAGTTGACTTTTTCATGTGTAAAAAGGTAAATTAAAGGAAGTTTTGTTTAATATATTGTTCTTTTTTTTGTTAATGATATTTTTTTTGTTTTCAGTCAAGTAACAATAGGAGCCAATGTTGATGTTTTTTGTATGATCCATCAGGGGGTTAAATGAAAAAAAACAAAACTTTATAAATGTTGTGCGTCAAAATAGATTTTCTGGATATACCTAAATTAAGGATGCTCAAACCTAATATTAAATAGTGATGTAAAAATATGAAGAACTGTAGGAGCAATATGACCAAAATGAACACAAAAAAGATTAGCTAAAATCATATAGGGGCAACTTTGCCTGGGAGAGTTGGCAGCTTATTTTCCTAATAGTTTCTGAATTCATTCAGAGTATTTTAGAAATGTATGTTATAAATTAAAGTGTCTCTCTTGCGGTAGGCAAGCTAACCATAACACTATCAAGGCTATCAGGCTAACCATTACACCCTCAATGCCTTCTCTGCATTTTAATATTTGACATGATTTAACATCTATACTTACTGGACTACAAATGGTTTTCCATCAAATCTGAATGGTTTGTTAAGCTTTGATGAGATGGCGTGGTGTTTAGCTTTAGACTGAAAAAAAATTATACAAGTCATTAAAAGTTATAAAATGTTTTTAATTATGTGATTTTCAATGGTTCAGATATTGTTGAATTAGAACTTGAAATGACAGTAAATTGCTTTGTCTGCCGACTTCTGGTGTAAGTAACCATGCTGAAGTGATCAGGAAGGTCGTGCGCCATGCGCCAATTGCGCATTTTGACCAGAAATGGCGCATAAAGTGGCAAATGTCAGCGCCAGTGTGGCGAACGATATTTTTCGGTTCTTATCTAAACGTTTAGATATATAGTAAAATGAATTTCTGATCGTGTTTCGTGTCGCCATAGTTGTGTACATAACTGTGTTGTGTTCCCTCCAATAGACAGGAGCACCACCTGTATATTTTTGGGCCGTCTCGGGCTTTTTCTTTTGTGTTAAGGATAGCAACGTGCGGTATATCTGATTACGGCAAAAACGTAATTAACCATCTAAATTTTCAAAGTAAACAATTTGAATTTTGTGAAAGTTGGCTAGTACAGGCGAGAAATATTTTAAAATTATAATCTTTAAAGTAACCTGCTATAATTTTGATTAAAAAACCAAAAGGCTTTTTTTTTATACAAAAGACCATAAAAGGCGCTTAACTGTCCTTATCAATTTTTTGGTCTTCGGTTCCTTTGTAAATTTTGTAAGCATGACTTCAGCGAATTGTTGTTGTGTCTTATCAAAAAACGTTACTCTCTTTTGTTAGTCTTGATAAAATAATAATGATACAAGAAATGCAAAGGAAATATGTAATGTCCTCTAATACGGAACATTGGGAATAAAGTATGGCAATCGACAAAGACCAAAATTTGATGTCAAAGGAACATGAACATGAACAAGGCGACGGTACCAGTATTAACATTGTAAATAAAGGTTCTCTTAAATATAGCCCAGTTTAGGAGAAGTTATGGCCCTGGTTTCTGTATGATGGCAGCAAAATTTACTGCAAATTTTGCCAAAAGTCATTTTAACTATCATGGAATTTAATTGTTCTAGTTTTCTTCTTAAGATTCATTTCTTCTTTCTTCAATTTTGTGCCACAAAATCTAGATCACAGAGTTCTCGAAATCTTTTTTCCTCTGGTGGTCCTTGATGAAAATCTACTGATCCCCACTAATATTTCAATTGCAAAATACCAAAACTGTGTCGGTCCTTACAAAATTTTGGTGGTCAAATCCCTTGGACCACCCATTTTCAAGAACTCTGAGATCAGCTACTTTTAGTCTGCCATTGTCATAGTTCTAGTAACTCAGTTTATTGTTTTTGCACAATATTAATACAGAGTTACAGTTATTATTTTAATCTTTTATTATGTCACTTCTATGGTTGTGCTGTATGGTTTGATAATTATTAAATTATACATGTATGTTCAAGTTTCATGTTTTCTCAAAAGAATGAAATTCAATCAAATATCATAGATTTTTTAATAATTAATACTAGTACAGATTTTAAAAATCAGTCCAGATCAGATGTCTATTCTTGATCTCAGCATTTCCTTATTCATGATTCTGTTCATTGAAGTGGTGTTTGTCTAGTCATATGTTGCTCAGTTTTATAGTTTTTTTAATTTTAAGTCATAAAAAGTTTTATTTCTGAGTGATGTTACATTTCATGAACTCATACGATGTCATTCTTAGTCACATCAGAGACATTTATTCTTTTGCATGTCTTTGGTAACAAATCACCATGAACTAAATTAAATTCTGTTCACTGAAACTACAAAAGCACAGGAACAAAATCCATGATGTCAATTAAAATCATACAGGTTAGTACCTCTTTGCTGAAACATACACTTTTTTATTTTTTGTTATAAACTAATGGCCAACTCATTTGACAACATTGCCCATTAATTCTAAAAATGGCCCATTGATTTTATTTTTGGGGGGCCCTGGGCCCATAGAGAAAAAATCTTTCCAGATCACTGATTCTGCTATCAAAAGGGGAGGGGAATGTGTCTGTTCTCGCATCAATATATAATTAAATCACAACGATGTAACTGGCTATTCACGAATTCCTGTGAATAAATGGCTCAATCCTGAATTTCTAAACAAAAAGTCCTTCCACCCCTCTATCAACATTACTTCATTCTTAATTTACATGATCAAATAATTTTTACAAAAAAAATGAACCACAATTGACGTAAGCCTTTGGTCTCCTTTTATATTGCAATTTTAAAACAGAATTTAAGTTAACAACCTTGACAGATTATATACTTTATCTTTTTCAATAATGCTGTTAGGTAAATTTATCTGCGGTCTTTGACCTAATTATTAAACAAGAATGATCCCCACATGTTGAACCACAATACCAAGTTTGATGAAGATAAAATGTAAGTTTGATGAAGTAAAATGTAGGTGGTAACCTCTACTGTATACAAGTTTTAAAGAAAGAATGGCCATGTTTTCCATGACGCAGGATAATAAATACTACAAACCTTTAACACTAAGCCATGATCACCTCTCAGAGCACTGTCTTTAGGTTCCTCTACTGACCATTTTCCTACAAGTAGACAAGATTAAAGCAATTTGAATAATAAGATGCTGTATGATTGTGAACAACTATAGAGCACTGTAGGGGCTTTAACAATGAGGAAAACCCATACAAAAGTACAAGTTTCTTTCGATAAATGAAACCATGAAAATTGTATTAATTTTGAATTGATTAATGGCTGTTTAATGTTCTACAACAAATTCTACATGCATACTCATAGACAAATATATGTTAATGTCATATCAATATACCGTACTTTGTATTTCTATAGACCAACGCAGAGTAAAATTTGGTTATCCAAATTTCTAAGCATTAAACTCAAAAACACTTTTTAAATAGTTTTGATGGCAAAGAAGCAAAATTGGAAGCAAAATTTTACATGTTGATGATTTCACCATTAGCTACAGTTTTATTACTCACCATCATATTTGGCTATAGTTTCTTCAGCACCATCTTTCTTAGTCTGTGACTTGGTCCATCTGTAAAATGTCAAAATCAAAATAATTGTTGCTGTTCGTTAATATTTTTTTTAATATTGGTGTGATATTTTTCTTTGAAGACAATTGGTTGACCGATATGTGTCATTTGATTTTTAGTCTTATTGATTAACAATCAGCTTTTATTCATTTGTAATTTCAACAACAAAATACTCTGTGAATATGGCTTTTATTCTTTATATTTGTGGTTTGTGAAGTAACCATTTGTTTGAAGGATTTCAGGGTCATATATGCATTTTCTTGGGTATCAGTCTTTGTGGATTTGATAATTAATTAAATTAATACAAGTCCTCTAACAACAAAATAGAGTTCTAAAACTTCTACAAATACTTGACATATATATAATAATTTGATTTTGGTAAGGAATATACTAATCATTTGCACCTGAGTTCAATGCTGATTATTTGCAGATAACCCCTTAAATGAATCCCAACCTTCTATTTGTGGTATTAAACATTGTGGTACAATTTCAGAGTTCTTGAAATCTTTTTTTCCCTGGTGGTCTTTATAGAAAATCTGCAGGTCCTCACATTTATTTCTGATGCAAAATACCAAAATTGTGTCTGTCCACAAAAATTTGGTTGTCAAAACCTTCGGACCATCACTTTTCAAGAACTCTACCGATATTTTTTTGTTTGGTTTATTTTGTATTTTAGACCTTGTTACTTGAATATAATATCTGTTAGAAACATTTTGTATTCCTTCTGTCAAAAATAAATGTTTGATCTTTTAGGACGTTTTTTCAAATTTGATGAAATTAGAAGTTTACTATATTACATCAGGATGGACCTCTGGCATAGGAATTTTACTCAGATGTACATCCTTTGGTTGATGAAAGATGATGATCCATTTTAGAACATCTTTTTATTTGTAGCAACATCCTTATTCCCAGCTGTACGCATACATGTAATTTTCTCTGATGAACATTGACAAAATAGCCAATTTATCCTTTAACAGATCCATGATAATAGAACTTCATTTTCTACAAACCTTTTTTCAAAATCTGCTGGTTTATCAAATGTTTCAGTAAAGAATGTATTTCCTTTCACCACTGGAGGTACATAATTAACCTTCAAATAATAAAACATATTAATTATTATTGCATTCTATTATCTAATAATGACACATTTGTTTAGTATTGAAGACATATGGAAGACTTCACACAAGAGTCATGGTGTTTTAATAAATTAAATGAAACAAGTAAAACTGTGAGCTATTGATCAATAATGATTCACTGCTTCACATATTGTATACACATCATGAAAAATTATCTGGTTGCACATCTTCTCTGTGCCAGAATTTTTATTTGAAATCATGTCGAAAGGACGGTTTCTGACACAAAATAAATGTGGTCAAAGATCTTACAAATCTATTGCCCAATACTGCGAATTGAAGATTTCTTCTTTAAACTTTTCAAAATTTGAAATTTGAAATTCTTTAAAAAATTGGAAAAAATCCCCCAAAAAACTTTTGAAACCCCCCTTGGAGCAATTACCCCAAGACTCAATCCCATCCTTCCCTTTGTAGTATGGAACCTTGTAGTACAATTTCAGAGAGATCCATACACTTAAACACAAGTTATTGTCTGGAAACTAGAAAATGCTTGTTTTTTGCCTTTTTTTGGCCCCTAATTCCTACAAGTTTGGGGAAATTATCCCCAAACTCAATCCCAGCCTTCCCTTTGTGATATGGAACCTTGTGGTACAATGTCAGAGAGATCCATACACTTACACACAAGTTATTGTCTGGAAACTACAAAAATTGTTCTTTTTGGCCCTTAATTCCTAAACTGTTGGCCCCATAACCCCTTAAATGAATCCCAACCTTCTATTTGTGGTATTAAACATTGTGGTACAATTTCAGAGCAATCAAAATACTTGTACACAAGTTAATATCCTGAAACTAGAAAAATGCTTGTTTTTGGCCCCTTTTGGGCCCCTAATTCCTAAATGGTTGGGACCATCATCCCCAAAATAATCCAAACCTTCTTTTTGTGGTATTGAACCTTCTTTAAAAATTTCATAGAGATCCATTCACTTAAACTAAAGATATTGTCCGGAAACCAATGTGTCTTCGGACGACGACGCAGACGACTTCGACATCATACCATTATACGATCCCAAAAATTTTTTTACGGTCGTATAAAAAGTCAATCTGTTTCCACTGTTGTAAACAGTTAAAAAATTTGCCTACATGTACCTACCAACCCTACATGTACCTTCCAACCCTATTTTTTTATAATGTTAAAGGAAACAAAGGTATTACTTTTTCTGGCCTTAAAACAATATGATATCAAAGATATTATGCTAAAACACAAACGAAGAACTTTACTTTTTCTACAACTGCAGGTTCCTCTTCTACTTCAACAGTCGTGTCATCATCATCATCTTCCTCTTCAGTATCGCAGATGCTGACATGGAGAAGTCCAAGTGATAAAAATAACAGCAAAATACTCTTAAGCTTCATCATTCTGGAAAAAAGAAACAGATTTATATGATTACTAATATTGGAATGTTTTTAACTGTGGAAGATTATATTTTGTTAATGGTCATCAGTACCTTCTATGGACTCTGTGATCCCTGTTTTATGGTGGCACACTGCCATTGTTATCTCCATTCATCGTCAAATGACCCCAGCCAGGAAGTTGTCTAAGTAACTTTTTTTCCCAGATTGGACTAAATAGCGATAAGGTGTATTTCGATTTACAAATAAAAAATCAAACTTTGTATTTCATCATAATAGCTGTCATGGCGCAAATATTCATATAAAGGGCAACATTTTCCTCTTTAAGACCATAGTTCAAACGAAAACTTAAATACAAAGATAATGGCCTCCAAAAATCCTACTTTCTGAAGGCTGTTAACTTTTATCCTGATGATATTTCAGTCATGGTGTCTTTAGGCAAAATGTTGTCCTTAGTCCCAATGCTTGCGCCATGACAGAAAATGTCTTTAAATCCAAAGTTTATATTTCTATCATTGAAAATTGGTACCCGTTTTGGGATATAATACCCATAAATGAGGATAGTAACCATTTGTGAGGATCCTCCCCAACCTGTTTAATCCTTAATTTTATTAGCCATCCCCTTTTTTCGGTTTTATCATTTCTCTTTCAATATATGCTGAATGTAAGATATGAAGCCAAGACCTTATCTATAGGACTATACAGTCTTCAAGATGACCTTTGCAGCAACCTCCTAGCGATTTTGGGGAAAATTTTGTATAGTTTCTATTGGGCTGTAAATAATTCTTACAGGCCCAATAGAAAAATTTACAAGACTGACCTTGTTGAGAAGTGGCAAAGTATTAAGACTGACTAGGGCCTAATGTATGATCTGAAAAATCAGGCATGTCATGATTATTCGTCCTCCCCCTTTTCTCTGTTTTATCGTTTCTCTACAAATAATGAAGGTTTGGGGCATTTTCCATGTGAGCTGGTGTTTACAACAGATATTAAAATGGGAATTCAGTATTAAATTATATCAAATTTGAATTATTCTAAGACATTTTACCAGTAATTCGGGTGTTCCAAGTTATAAGCGTTCCAAATCCCTCACGCCGGTCAACAGATGAAGTTCATAAACGTGGAGATGTTTGATTGGTTACGCAAATTATATCAAGGAAATTTGTAACAACATCTTTAATTGGCTACTCAATACTTCAAATGTTGAACGGCGCGGTTTTTTTAAAAATTGCATTTAAATTAATGATTATGAACCCGTAAACTATTTAAAATTAACTCATCAGGGAGGATGAGAAATGTCGCCTCAGGGCTTATTAGCATCTGAGATCACATAATAACTATCTTTTACACCTCCGCATTCGGAGTAATGAGTCAGTAATGCAATATGTATAGAGTCTGGGACTTTCTATAGTCCCTGATGTATATGATCAATTATCGTAATCCCAGTGGCGGATCCAGAAGTTTTCATAAGAGAGGGCCCACTGACCACCTAAGAGGGGGCCCGCTCCAGTCATGCATCAGTGATTCCCTATATGGGCCATTTTCAAAACTGAATGTCGAATTTTGAAATCGCAAAATTGATTTAAAGTTACTTATTCAAACAACCCTCGTCATAAGCAAATCAAAACAAACAGTACTTATAGAACAACATATAAAAAGATGCAATCTTGATAATGTCATACAAGAATATATTGAAACATTTTTTGATAGGTGGTGCAATATTTAATTTTTGTCTCTCCTGTTACCATGTTCAAAAGAAATTTCGGGTTATTTAGAAAAGGTTTCGATACAATTTTAAGCTTGTTTTTCGTAGCCAATAAGATGGTTTTCAAGAGTAAAAACTTCTATATATATTCATTCTGTGAAATAATAGATTATTTGCCAATTTCCGGCATGTTGTACTGAAAAAATGCCTCTAAAAATTGGTTTTCAAAGGTTATAAAAATAACCACCAGTAATGCAAGTCTAAGATAGCAATTCATAATGTTCAGCATTTGTTCTCTCTTTCAAATAAACCCAACATCAAGTAAATCCCTCGCACGTTGGTTTACTTTTGTCTTTATTTTATTGGTAACAGGAACGTACGTTAATGATATATCACTATATTAGGTTCTATCCTGTTACCTTTTTGTCTATCCTGTTACCGATAGCAGTATTGCACCTGCAAATGCTAAATTGCGAAGATGAAGACGTTATAACCTTTAGATGAGTTCAAACAACAAAACATTTCATTATGTGTGCAACTATATGTTATTATAAACTTTTTAAAGACGTTTCTGTCTACTATTGTCTATCCTGTTACTGTAACCATAGCAACCATAGTAACAGGATAGACATAACAGGATAGACAAATTTCTTCATTTTTTAATGCTGTTGTGAAATAACTACTCCCTTTGATGAAGTGATAATGTTTTTCTGTTGCGATTTTGGTTTCCAACACGTTTGCACTTTCTGCAAGTATAATATTGGTGTAATTAATCAATATGTTGGTAACAGCATAGACATGACAAAAAAGTACCCACTATTTTTTTTCACTAAATGTCTTGAAATTTCTTTTCTCTACACTGTTATACAAGAAACGTGCTGTGTTAAATGTTTAGGTTACTTTGCGCTTTTGAAATCAACACTGACTAGTTCAATATTCATAGGGAGAAAAATTTAACGGCTGATTTAAGTAGCGGTAACAGGATGGACATGAACTTCATGTACGCTGATTGAATTTAGTTTGTAGAAAAAATGTTACATATAATAATATAGAAGCTACGGTTTTTCGTTAGAGTTATTATTTACGTTCTAAAAAAGTCCATTTTGCAGTTATCAAGGCGATCAGAAAATAGTAAAAAAATCATTTGAAATGTGTTACTCGGACACTGTACGCACATAAATTACGCAAAAATCGGACTTAAATATATTTTAATCTTATCAGAATAGATCTAAATCGTGTTTATTTTAATGTTCTGACTCATAAATGCTACAAACTTTCATTTAAACACTTACAACTGCATTTTCCATTAGAAATACAAATTTTAGAATGGGTGTACTGAAAATTCGACATTTTTTGAAAATGACCCATATAATCAACCAAATTTTTCCCACAAAGGGGGCCTGAAAACCCTCTAAATCCGCCTCTGAATCCACTATTTAAAGTATAGACAGTTCTAGCACCAATCCTAATTCCAAAAAGAAAAATTGTCAGGGTTTATTCATAATAATTATAATAATATTTTATTCAATCAAATATCAAGCATACGAGTTAATACAATACTCAAATATATACGATACATAAAGACAATACTAACACATACTTTGTAAAATATAATGGCATTTTATGAGTGTAGTATCCTTAAGTGCATGGAAAAAATTTGCTGATATTTTATCAGAGATAACCCATGAAAGCTCTAGAGCTTGTTTCCAATGGGGTCCCCGGCTTCATGTAAATGGCTTATAGTTTCGACATACAAAAAATGATATTACACAAATCAATATGACATAAAACTTCATTTAAAAATAATTTAAATAAAAAATAAGTTTAATAGTATAAAAAGAAGTCTAATGAAGCCGCACTATAACTTTTGGTCAAGTACTCTTTGACGCTAATTTTGAAATCCTTTATTTTCTTTATTATTTTTAACATTATTTGGCAACATATTCCAATCTTGTATGCCATTAAAATAAAATGTATCTTTTTGTTGACTCTTTACTGGTGGAACCCAGAAGTTATATTCACTATTTCGTGTGAAATGATGATGGGAATGTCTCACCTTCGTAAAATTTGTATACCGGCATATAATTAGGACAATGGTGGTAATAAATATTATGAACATGGTTTAATCTCAATTGTTTAACACGATTTTCAATATTAACATAACCAATACTATTCAATACATTATGGTCAACTTTTGATCTATATCCAGTATTTTTTTTATAAATGTAACATTTGTTTTGTAATACTTGTAGCTTATCTTTATATTTTTTACTGACACCGGCTTACCATGCAGAACAGGCATAGTCAAAATGACATTGAATTAGAGCTGTAACTAAAGTCTTTCTAGAATGTTCTGATAAACATTTGGCCTGTCTGTATAGGAACTTCAATCTTGAGTTTATCTTTTGTATAATATTATTTAAAAAATTTTCCCCAGAAAGAGAATTATCAATATTCAGGCCTAAATATTTCACACAATTTTGCGATGAAATTGTGTGATTATTACAAGTAACGTCAAAGTTACGAATTTTAGACAATTTACGTTTTGACCCACACAGAATAGTTTCTGTTTTCCCCAAATGAAGTAATAATTTATTATCGATCAGCCATTTGCTGCAAGATTCAAGTTCCTTACCCAGTTTCTCAGATATAACTTCTGGGTTCTTATGAGAGTATAGTATGGTACTATCGTCAGCATATAATAAGATTTTGCAGTCTTTACTTATACTTATAGACATGTCATTAACATAATATAAGAATAATAGTGGTCCTAAAATACTCCCTTGTGGTACTCCACATGTAATATATCTTAAATCAGATTCAGTACCATTAATACTAACTTTTTGTTGTCTATTACATAAATATGATTCAAACCATTTAGTACATTTGACACCCATTATTTGTAGTTTGTTACACAATATATGATGGTCGACCGTGTCAAAGGCTCTTTGCAAATCTAACATTATCATTCCAGTATAGAGTCCCTTAGCAGTTTCATTTTTAATATGATCTAACAAATGAATAAGACATGTATCTGTGGAATAAGCAGATCTGAAACCAGATTGTAAATTATAAAGTAGATCATTTTCCACCAGATATTTCTCAAGTTGTGAATATACTGATCTTTCAACAATTTTAGAAACAACTACTAAAATACAAACTGGTCGATAATTTCCGACATCCAGCCTACTATTTTTCTTATATATAGGACACACTCTAGCTGTTTTCATCTCATCAGGTACTACGCCTGAAGTTATCGACAAATTAACTATACTAATTGGCTTCGCTAAAATACTCGAGCCATCTCTTAAAAACCTTGATGGTATTCCATCTAATCCAGTACTTTTACTTGGATTGAGTTGTTGTAACTGTTTAAAAATATATTCTTCAGTCACAGGTTTTAATTTAAAACTCAAATCGTTACACCTAACAGTGTTATAAAAAATTAAATATGTCTGTTTTGATATCAGACACTTTTGGAACTGGTGGTAATTTTGATACTAAATTATCAGCTATAGTTGTGAAAAGTTATTGCGTAAACCCTGAGGGTTTACGCAGTATATATTGGACGATGTCCGTAGTCTTTCGGAACACCGGATGTTATTCGGAATACATCTGTTCTTTCTATGACCACCTTTCATATACATGCGCAATAGCTTAATAATTGACCTGTTGAATAAGCATTAGCATCTTAAAGTTGCTATAGAGATATGTTACATATGATGCGAAATTTATTATGATCCAAGCTACTTTAATAAGCATTTGAATACTTCCTTGCACGCAATTACAAGCTGCTAATACTTACCTACATATATGCGTACTTATTTTAATTAGAGTCGAACGTTGAAACCAGCTGTGTTTAGATATGAGATAAGATTTCATGTAAACAATGCGATTTATATTCGGAACGAGAATCGTTAAAACTAAAATCTATAAAAGAAGTATTACTAGCATTTCATTTAAGATTTTGAGTCTAGGGAAGATGTATTTGATGTACAAAGCAGGCTAATTCATTTTTTTAATACTGAAATTAAAAAGAAGTCTTTCTTACACTTTATTAAAATTTTACGTCTAGAATTAGACCAAAGACGTATATAATCTATTATACGTCCTTGAATGCATGTAAAAACGAGGATTTTCGAAAAAATATCGTTTATTAAAATAACGTTTAAATTAATTATGAAAGTTGTGATATACCTGACTTAGGTTTGGGGGACTAAAGACAAGTCTATATATATTGTAAATAAAACGAAGAGCTTTCAAATTATGATCCTTTTACTTTGGATTCAAACGCCAAAAGAGGCTGACACATGTAATAACCACACCAATCATGGATAAGGCAATACAACAGTTCCGGAAAGTACGGATTCAACATACAGATATACAACATCCCGCCCAAAATGAAAAATTCCATATTTTTCGAAAATGTTGAATTCGTACCCCCAAAAAAATCAAGTTTTCATTTATATATGACAATACAACATACAAAATAACAGGCACCTTTAAGCTTCATCATCTTTTACTATTACTAGTTTTATATTTCTCATGTTCGCAGACATGTAAATAACTTCAACATACGTATGACCAAATGCTGGTTACTCTTTAACTTCAACATAAATATGATGTAGCGAAATCTTATAAAGGATAGCATATCATCATTTTACTGAATTTTAGTGTGCTTGTTAAAAAAAAAAAAAAGTGGAAGATATACAGTACGAGATTAGATTCAGTGGAGTCCCTGCTCCTGGCTAATGGTTAGATACACCTTATAATGAACAAAATTTATAGGTTACACTGTGAGAAAAAAAAAATCTACTATTGCGCCAACTTTCACGGTATACCATCCCTATCATACACACATTCTCTCGATTAAATTAAACAATAAAGTGAAACAAATAAATTTCAGCAGAACAAGACTATCAACCAGGGTTATTTCTGAGTCATCTCTTGCACCACTAACACACAAATCAGATTTCTTTTCTTACTGTGCACAGACAGATTGAAAATTTAAATGCTAGGATTTCCATCAAATCAGTCATACATAATGTTCGTTATCATACCAAGACAAATCTTCATTAATCTTTACTAACAAGTAAATTTAAGTATCTCAGTACTCCATTTCAAAACTTTAATCTCTACCTCTGAGGTATACAAAAAACTAACCATTAGCAACTCAACTACTTAAAAATACAACAATAAATCCAATAAGATAGCTGGCCTATCTAGTCTAATCAACATATGTACATGTGGACCAACAAAACAAAATTCATTCAACACAGTGAACTTTGACGGTGTTTTCGCACTCAGTGTATTTAAAAAAATAATTAACTGTTTCATTTAAATCTTTTAACAATTAAACAAATTGACTGTCTTAATTAATGAGCCGAAACAGAAAGTCTTATCAAATGGAAATTTTAAAATGAAAAAAATTTCTCAAAACTTTGTATGCCGTAATATTCAAATAAGAAGAAAAAAATAACAGTTCTGTAACAAACAAACAAAAACATCTTTCAACATATGTTTGCAATAAATGATATATACTACATGTACTAATCATAAAATGTATCAATAAAATGTATCTTCAAAACAGTTCAGGTAAATTTCGAACAGAATAGTCAAACAGTAAATCATGTTCTGTAACTTTCGATATGCATGAGATAAATCTCACAGCAAAAAAATTTACGGAATAATTGGAGGTGGTCTTGACTTCAATAAGGCACGCGCCTTTGGTCCTAACTGATTTTCTTCGATCCAGATTGCGTTTTGTGCCGGTTCCCTATTAAATGTGCAAGGTAACGAATATTTCCATCATGATTTTTCTTTGCTAAAAATCTTTTCACTTTTAGTAATGTCCCGTCTGACGCAGAACTTGTTTCGGTGCCTGATGTAATAAAATTATCGTCTCTAAAGCGAATAGGTTTTTGTCTCTGTCTTGTTGATCGCCGTAGATTTGGCACTTCTAGAACTTCGTCGTTATTTGTGCTAGATTGTTCACTAATCAAATTATCATGACTTGTTGACGCAGTATCCATGGTATCTTGTTTGCTTATGACACGATCCATAAAATATTCACAAGGATTTGGTACACGAATATATGCTGGCTTTAAACGGTTAATGTGAACTGGTTGTGGAATAACTTTGTTTGTTTTGGGTTCCATTAATGAATAAAGATGAGGACTGTTTATGCGATGAATAATATACGGCCCTGCATGTTTAAGCTTAAACTTCTGACCAGCCCCTCTGGGGTCTTTTCCTAAGTACACATAATCCCCTTTTTCTAGAGACAGATTATGAGCTTTCTGATTAGCCCGTTCAATCATTGATATTTTAGATTTTTCTGAATTTTCACGCACTTGATTTCGAATAAATTCAAGTTTGTCAGCAAACTCTCGAATATAATTGTGATAATCTTTTGGAATTTCTGAAAATGCGGTTTTTGTTACACACGATAAGGGAAATGATGGCCTTTGTCCATAGATAATCTCAAATGGTGAATATTTTGTTCCTTCATTCACGGAGTTGTTCATAGAAAAGACGATACTTGGAATAAAATCCTCCCAATTTGTATTGTTCAACAAATACGGTGTAATTCGCTCTGCTAAGGTTCTGTGTGAGCGTTCGCAAGTTCCCAAACAGTGATGTGTAAAACTTGGTGTGAATTGTTGTTTGATATCTAAAAGTCTACATATTTCTTTTGTGCATTTTCCTATCATCTCGGATCCATGATCGCTAATAAGAGTATCAAAAACACCAAACTGAGTGATTATTTTATAAAGTGCATGCGAAACAGTAATTGGGTCAGAATTTGGTATAGGCTCTGTAAAAATAAACTTGCTAAACATATCGACTGCAGTACACACGTAACTGTTGCCTGACTTAGACACTGGAACAGGACCAAAAAGGTCAATTTCCCAAACTTGAAAAGGACGAATTGGAGTCTGAAAAGCAACAATGCCGGCTTTAGTCTTTCTGGTAGTCATCTTACGACACTGGCAAGCATGACACGATTTTATGAAGTCGGACACTTTTCCTGCTAAATTTGAAAAATAATAATGTTCCCTTATCAAATCTACTGTATGCTGAATCCCGCCATGGCCTCCAAGTGGTGAATCGTGGTAAAGCGAAATAATTGATTTTACGGCTATTTCAGGTAATGCAAGCTGATACTGACAAAATTGTTCTGTTCGCTTAGATCTTGCGATTCTAGTGTGAAAAAGCAAGTCATCGAATAAAGAAAAATCTCCTGATTCAAGTAGAACTTTACGAGCTAGTTTTTGTGATTGTGGTAAATCACCATTTTCTAAATATCGGAAAATATTGCCAAATTGCGGGTCATTAACTTGTAACTGTTTTAAACTTTTCGGACTGAAATCACAATTTCTGAAAATTTGCAGCGATTCTATTTTCTGTTGGACAGTTTGCTCATCGGAAATAAACTTAACATCTGACGAATCGTCTACAGTTGCCGACATTATGCTATCACTTTCAGGTATATTTGTTGAGCTTAATGCAGATTGGCTCTCTTCAACGTTATTTGTAGTAAATTGATCATTACAAGGACTTGTTTCGCATGAATTGTTCATCAGAAGGTTTTCATCACTTGTTTGAGAAAACTTTATTTCCCCATCGGAAGATTGTACAGAATTTTCTTTTTCGGAAACTTTTGCAGTTGAGTCGGAAATGTCAGACGCCACCGGTTTCTCGACTATCGATATGGGTTGATTCGTGCGAACTCGTTTCTTTGTAATTTTGCGAGTGACACAATCATCATTTTCCTCGGTATCGCCATCATATTCAAAGTCTGTTTGTTTGAAAGATTCACGGACTGGCCTACTAAACAAATTTTGCAAAATATCAATATTATTAAGCTGTAGCTCGTCGGTGTCATTTGATTTGTCACTACACAATAAGTTTGTAAAAGGCATGCCATTCGGTGTAATAATATTTCCGACATTTTCGGTGTGATAGGGGAAATATGGATCAAGCTGGTCCGGACTTTCAAATCCTGTTGTTGACGATTTTTTAGGCGCACGTGACAGAGCGTCGGCGACTTGCATGTCTTTACCCGGTTTATATCTCAATTCAAAATTAAACTGCTGTAATATGGCGATCCATCTTTCATAGATTGCTCCTTTTAACTGTTTTTGAAAAAGTGGCTTAAGTGCTTGGTGATCGCATTCAACTACGAATTTTTGTCCCCTTAAATACATTGAACAGTCTAATATTGCTGTTACCATGCCAAGAAGCTCTAATTTCGTGGGACCGTAAGACCTCTGCCATTTACTTAGAGACTTTGAACCAAAACGAATAACACGCAATTCTTCACTAGAATCCTCCGTTGAGTGTTGTTGATATAACATATATCCTATTCCTTTACACGATGTGTCAACTGCAAGGTAAAACGGCAGGTCGTACTTCGGGAACGCAAGAACTGGAGAGTTCACTAGTAATGTTTTAACTTTCTTAAAAGCCTGTTCCTGTTCGATTCCCCATTTAAATTTTACAGATTTTTTCAGTAACTTGGTCATTGGGTCAACTTCCGCACTAAAATTTTGTATGTACTTTCGAAACCAGTTGAAAAGTCCAATGGCTCGCCGTAAATCTTTAACCGATGTTGGCGATGGCATATCTAGTACTGCACTAACACGATCGGCGGGAGGTTGAATTCCGTCTTTTGATATCAGATGTCCAAGAAAAACGCAAGAACTTTGTGCGAATGAACATTTCTTCGGTCCGAGCTTTAATCCGGCAGTGGCAAGACGATTGAAAACTTCATTTAAATCACCAATATGATCTTCAAATGTTTCAGAAACTATCAGTATATCGTCCAAGTAACATAAACAAGATCGAAATGTCAAGCCCTTCAAAACTTTGTCCATCAATAGCTGCATGGACGCTGGAGCGGAACTTAAACCCATTGGTAAACGGAGAAATTTATATGATCCAAAACAAGTGTTAAACGCAGTATATCGTTGACTTTCCATTGAAATAGGTAATTGGAAAAATCCAGAGCTCAAATCTATAGATGTAAGAAAACTGGTTTTCGGTCAGAAAAGATTCGGTTAAGTCTTGTAAATCGGGAATTGAATACCGGAAGTCTTGACATTGACTATTTAAGTACCTAAAGTCACAACAAAATCTGAACTGTGACAAACTTGTTGATTTATTTATTGAATTGTTTTTGGATTGAGGTCTCGTTCGTTTAGATACAAGAACTATCGGACTAGTAATCGGTATATCTTCCGTTTCTTGAACCGGTGAAATAATGCCCTGTTTTAGTAATTCATCCAAGTGATCACGTAGTACATTTTTCTTGTCCGGTGACAATCTATAAGGTTGCTGATGCTTTGGTTTAAAGTCCGGTTTTAAGCAAATGTTATGTTTAACAAGTTCTGTATATCCTAACCTTGGATTTTCATCGGTAACAAACAAATCTTTATATTGAATTAAAAATTGTGATATTTGCCGCTGTTCATCGGTTGATAAATGTTTCGGCAATTCAAAGTTTGACAAAAACTTGGACTCAGTTTCTTCACCTGAAGTATGACTTCTTTTATCTAATTGTACATTTTGAACAAAGTGTTTGCCCTTTTCATCTGCATTGATTAACATGTAATCTTCCGTGAACGGTTCAAAACTAGCAATAATGTCTCCACGTGAGATAAATATTTGGTCATTAGTAGGATTTAATAACTTGATCGGAACAGTTTTATGACTATTTACAGTAACAACGGCTTTCGAAATTAGAAGTCCGCTTTTCAACAAGTGAGAACTATTCTGACACATTCCTATTTGTCCCTGTAGAATAAAGTTTGCCACTTTACCCCATATCAAAAGTTCAGAATTCGGATCTACAGTAACATGCTTTTGTAATTTAACTTTTGCTGTTTTATGTGAGACGGATAAACTACTAAAATCCAATACAATTTTCTTTGAAATTAAGTAACTTGTACCAAGAATCAATGGATGTGAAGATTGAGTTAGAATATATGTATGTATCCAATGCTTGCCCTGTGGCACTTGTATTTTTACGGTACATTTGCCAACAATATTAACTGACTGGTTATTCGCCAAAACTATTTTCTCTGATACTGAACATATTGACGTTTTACAAGTGTCCGGCAAAGAATCATAAAAACTTTTAGAAATAATGTTTATTGAACTTCCAGAGTCTACAAGTGCAGCGACAGATATGTGATTAACCTTGACAGGCATATGAATAAATTGAGATTTAAAACTAGTTAAATTTTCATCAGTAAATTCGCAGTCTTCAGTATCAGTGCAATAATGAGCATAGTTTATTTCTTCACGTTGACGACTCTGCGGCGGACTCCTGTTCCTGGCACCTATGGATGAACGCCCGAGGGAGCGTGCCCTATGACCCCCGGGTTCGACTGGTTTCCCGGATTACTATGATGGTGACACTGAAAAGCACCATGTCCAAATTGCTGACAAAGTTGACACTGCAGAGTTAGACTTATTTCACCGTGACCATTCCAGTTGCAATTTGCTCGATAATGACCAGGAGCCTGACAATTAAAGCACGTTTTTGGTCGGTTATTTCCTGCCTGACTTGAAAAGTTATTGTTGTAACGAGGGTTGTTGTAACGAGGTTTTTGATATTTTGGAGGCATTCCTGGTTTGATATCGGTACTATGTGATTTTAATTCTGATAATGCTTTTGTGAGCTCTTTAACTTGGTTTTGTAACTCTTGAACCGGATTATTATCATTAGCAACCAGTGGCTTAGCAGCTGCAACACAAACTACATCGTCCTTCCTATACCCATAGGCTTCGCCCATTTTAGCTGCGGACAATGCACTAGCACTGTCTTTATGTGTACCAGCCCTAACAAAAAACGCAAGCTGTTCCGGTAAACCCTTGATAAACTGGGAGAGAATTTCATGGTCCTTCTTTTTCAAAATCTGAGCTTTCTCAACTATCTGTCCATAAAAATCTTCCAAAATTTGACCCCTATTTAATTTCATATTTTGAAAATTTTCGCTCTCAAGGAACACAGTCGGACTTTGCCAATCTAACTCTATATACTTTTCATCAAAAATTGCAAGAAATTGTCTCCATGTGCGTTTGCTTCCCGCATCTAGTGAATTAAACCATGTTAATGCAGGGCCTGTTAAATTAAGGTGAAAAGCGGCAATCATTCTTTGATCATCGGCATGGTCAATTTTATGAAGAGTTGCAAATGAAGTAAATTCTTTCATAAACACCGACGCATTTTCGTGGGGATATCCCCCAAATTTGCGACAAGCAGCCAATTTTTCCATTATTGCATCTGAATCTCGAATGAAAATACCTGGTTGATTTGCCAATGGCACAGAATTATTGGGAGTGTTTATTGTAGGAATTAAAGAAAGTAATTCGTTGAATTCGGCATCCTCAGATTCGTAATTTCGTGGCATATAAGTGTCATGAAAAAGAGCTAGATTGTCGTCACTATCATATCGGTTCATGAGTAACGCTCGTTCTTCTGGTCATAGAAAATTCAAATGTAATGAGATAAATCTCACAAACATAAATAAACAGTTTTATTCAAATATACAGCCATTTTCTGCCCTCACGTAACGTGGTGAGTCAAACCACGTGCTTTGTACTGTTGACAATTATTTCAAGGCTTCATTTTAATGTTTCATATGTTCATTTTGTATATATCAGGTACCAATTGTTTCGATTTTAGGGTTCTCCACCATGTGATATACCTGACTTAGGTTTGGGGGACTAAAGACAAGTCTATATATATTGTAAATAAAACGAAGAGCTTTCAAATTATGATCCTTTTACTTTGGATTCAAACGCCAAAAGAGGCTGACACATGTAATAACCACACCAATCATGGATAAGGCAATACAACAGTTCCGGAAAGTACGGATTCAACATACAGATATACAACAAAGTACATTGCAAATTGAAATACAGTTATTTTCTTTGTTTAAATATTGCAACATTATTTCCTTTTAAAAAAACAAGGAGGTCATATAACCTCCTTGATTAAAATAACAAATCAGATCAGGTATATCTGGATCCTTTTTCGTTATTAGAATGTGAATAAATAGATATTGAATATGAAAAAAAAAAAAAAACTGAAACCTAAATCTAAAATATATTAAAAAAAAATACATTTGACCATGCAGATGAAAGAAATAATACTTCAAGCAATGAAATAACGAATTAAATGTGCCGCTTTAATTACGATCGATAACCTTAAAATTAATCATGCATGCAATTTCAGCAGACTTAACAGGCTCAGGGTCAGCGATAAGATATCAAATGTCTATTTATAGACACCGAGTGATGACAGATGCAGGCAGAGATAAGAAAAAATAATTTCTATTTATAGTTATCTGGGCCAGGGAACAGATTATCTAACCTGTAGTAATTAAGGCTCTTCAAAATGTTTGTCAAAATAAAACAAAATAATTATTATTTCTTGAAAACGATCAGATGATGAATTTTCGGTTTTAATATATTAAATACGAAAATGTAAAATAGTGCAAGGAGATTTTGAAAGACGACAGGATAATTGATACTTAGGTTTTATGCATGTAAAATAGTTTTTAGGAAATTTTGAAGTTTGTTTTATTTATTTTATATTTTTATAATTTTGACCACAAGTAGCAGAGCTTTGTGTGACCATTGTGATAATGTACCGATGTAAACGCGTTATCTAATTAATTAAAAGCTCCTGGTCAACTGTTCTCATAACTGTGTAAACTAAACTTTCTCTGATGTCTTATATAACAGCTACGGTGTATGGGTTGTAAGTGTTTCTTTGTGATGTTAAAGTTGCGTTGCAAAAACAAATCGGTTGTTGTACTAATTAATTAGATTACAAGACAGTTAGTGAGTATAAAATTATTTATAATTGATACTGAATGTCAGATATCTAAATGTTTTTCAACTCAAAATTATTATTGAAAAATTCAATATGGTTTTGTACCGCAATGTCAGTGGTATCCATGTTTGAATTGAACAGAAATCATAATTGAATTAAAACTTTTATTTTATATATACATCACTTATTTGGCCCTTGGGGAATCTACTCAGCTAAAAATTTTAATTTACCCTGTCTTGACATCACACCAATCCAAACGATGGTTCAAAATAAATGCGTGAGGTCATCAGGAAGCCTATGAGGCTATCATGCCCAGAGGCTATCATGCCTAGAGGCTATCATGCCTATGAGGCTATGAGGAAGCCTATAATGAGGCAATGAGGAAGCCTATAAGGAGGCTATGTGGCAGCCTATAAGGAGGCTATAAGGAAGCGTAGTAGTGTTGATGTTGAATTGGTGTTGGAATGAATTTGTATGAAATTTGACAGTTTATCCCCAGAAATTCTGGGGGATGAGTGAAATTTTGAAACAACCAGTGATAAAATTTCATAAATGAAATCTATAAATCTGCTTTAAGCTGTGCTGAGATTGATTCCCTGTCATGGCAATATTGAAGGTGAAAGGAGGGTCGGTGGATGGCAAGTTTTAGCTAAAACACTATTAGAGCAAAGATTAGTCTTATAACTGCTTAATCTGCATTTAAATAACTGGATACTCAACTACTACTGGGGTGTTTAACGACCTTGACTGGCTATTAAGCCCTCGCAAGGCAGCATACACAGGTTTTAGTACACAACTTCTTAATGGGATACTCCTCAGTGGGAGGAGCTAAAACTGCACCCAGGTTAATGTATAAAGTAACAAAGGACAAAGGAAACCAAATGCCACAAGTGGTCACTAATTAACAAGACATGTATATTTGTATTGGAACTGATTAATTAAACCTCCTGCTAAGAACATGTGATAAACCTCACATCTAACTGATTGAGATATGATAATAAATCTGTTTCATCTCAACAGTAAAGAAAACACACATTCTGGGAAAATCCTAAAATAATGACTACTGAGTGTAATGAAAATCAAACTATGTATAAACATTACTTAAATAACATATAAGTACCTATTTATCATAAGTGTAATATATAATTGAACCTTACTTTAATTGACGAGTGTTAATAATTTGTACTTTATAGTGCACATTATAGTAATACCATGGACACTAGAGTTTAAGATTATTAGAACACAAGTTTATTGCTTAATTATGATTAATTTGTCAGAGAAAAGGATTTCATAACCAGCTCAAAATTCAATATCTTAGCCAATTTCTTACTTAAACACTTTCCCAATTAACTTCAAGTTTCAAAATCAAAATTTGTTCAAGTAATATCTTTGCATATAAATTGATACATTGTATGTGTCTGAATGTTTGAAAGAGATTCTTAATTTTAAAAGTAATATGAAACTTTATTATTTTGTAGTGCCTGAGCTTTTGTATTTTCCTTAAAATGATCTTGTCATATTTGTTTAAAATAAAATATTATTGGTATCAAATTGCTTTGTTGTTTGCATTTACGATTTCTTTCACTTAAACATAGAAGCAGCAAGAAACATGACATTGTATGACATATATAATTGAGGAATTAGTTTCTTTAGTATCGACTAATTTGAGTAAAAAAAAATCAATATTGAAATCAATGATTTTTTCATTCAAAACTTCTTCAATATAAAAAATCAGAAGATGTGGTAAGAATGTCAATGACACAACTCCCTTTCAAGACACAATGTGGTACAATTAAGCAAAATTTTACAGGTTACATGTTTTCTTTCAATACAAGCCATCTTAGTGATCAGTAGGCTATACATTCCCATTTCCATTCTCAATTTTATACAGTGCCCCAAATGACTAGTATAAAACTATCCAGCACGAGAGAAAAGGATAGGTCAATATAAGAAACCTACAAGGCAACTTCAGTTCCATTTCAATATTTGGATTATTCTAATGGATTTGTCAAATGTCAGAGGGAATATCTGTTTAAAATGTGGTAGGAATACCAATGAGACAACTCTCCATCAAGACACAGTGTAGTCCAAGTAAGCAATTATAGGGTATAATACAGCCTTCAACACAAAGGCTTGGCTCACATTGAACTGCATCCTACTAGGGGCCCCAAGACACTGTTATAAAAGAATTCAAACAGGAAAAATCAAATCTTATTTAACTTCAAACCAGAAACAAAAAGCAAATATGAACTGCACCAAAAAAAACCCCACTAAACAACATGCTTCTGACTTGGGACATGTGCTTATGAATACACCTGTTTTAAAAGAATTTACATACATACCATAAAACAGTAGTGTAACTTTACCATGTAAAAGACACCCTTTAAAAGTTAATGAAAAAACGTGTTCAAATAAAAAAAAAAAAGGAACACCTTACAACAGTTCATAAATGTGACCTTTAAACAAACTAATGTATAGAAATGGGTATTCAGTGGTAATTTCAG
The DNA here is from genome assembly GCA_017311375.1 of Mytilus coruscus. Taxonomy (NCBI): domain Eukaryota; kingdom Metazoa; phylum Mollusca; class Bivalvia; order Mytilida; family Mytilidae; genus Mytilus; species Mytilus coruscus. The sequence continues at coordinate 42,505 of JAASAO010000267.1, forward strand.
GTTTGATTATGTTAGTTGTTTTGTTGTTTTCAATTTAGTTTGTTTATTTATACAAGTACAAGGTGTAAGCTGTTTTGTCTTGGCTGTAAATAGCTTTCTTAATGAATTGGTTTTGGTCATCAAGGTGAAGAGAATACAGTGCAATTCAAATTATATATATTTACAATTAAACTTGCAGGCCTTTTTCATGACCCACAATTTATAATATAAGAACACATCAAAATAAAAGGGACATTAAAAATATCTTCAAATCGAGTTAAAGGTTTTAAAAGTTTTGTTTTAACAAAGAGGTTTGTCATCTAAAACTTTTAAGAGCACAAAGCACACAACTTAAAATTGCCAATGCTTACTACCCTAAGCATCACACAAACCTTGCAGAGCAGGTGTAAGGATCTTAATAATGAACAATATCAAGCCATTGTTCAAATAACCATGAACATATCTCAAATTCCAATAAAACAGCTATTAAGTTTCACGTATTGCATTTCTTTTTAAGCACAAATAATCATTAATTGATTAAATTTCTTCACATTTGTATTTGAACATAAACCTAGAAACTAACTCTAATCTAAAAACCAATTATCTAATATTTAATGCCAAACAAGCATTTGGGTTTACGATTGCATTTCTTTTTTAAAGAAAGCAACTTGTTATAATAGTTAGCCACTGTATTTGAGTCATGACAGTTTTCATTATATTTATTAAGTACAACTTTACTTTTCTCTTTCTGTTTAGTACTGTAACCCATACACATTGGATTGTTTTGAACTGCCATGACATGTTTACTGTCTAACAAGCAGATTGTCTAAATCTACACTTAAAAAATCAGAATCGCAGGGATTTTGAAATAAAGTTACGATAAGTTATATACTTAAAAAATCTAAAGAGAATTTATCCGGTTTTTGATGGGACTCGTGTTGCTCAGTTTGAAAGTTTAACTTCATTTGAATGGATATATCATGATATTGAGTATAGTAGAAATTTCATGCGTTCGAAGTATTTTTCTGGATTTTCCTTCATCAGAAACCTAAACATTTGAAAGTCTGGCCAGGGATACGTACATACGCTGCAATGTTATGAGTTATATGACCAAAAAGGACCTAAACAGAATAGCCAAATTCATCTAAGGTAGAAGAAGATAGATGGAATGGAAACGGGAATGTGTCAAAGAGACATGTGATAACGACACCAAAGAGCAGAAAACAGCCCAAGGCCACCAATGGTTTCAGCAGACTTAACAGGCTCAGGGTCAGCGATAAGATATCAAATGTCTATTTATAGACACCGAGTGATGACAGATGCAGGCAAAGATAAGAAAAATAATTTCTATTTATAGTTATCTGGGCCAGGAACAGATTATCTAACCTGTAGTAATTAAGGCTCTTCAAAATGTTTGTCAAAATAAAACAAAATAATTATTATTTCTTGAAAACGATCAGATGATGAATTTTCGGTTTTAATATATTAAATACGAAAATGTAAAATAGTGCAAGGAGATTTTGAAAGACGACAGGATAATTGATACTTAGGTTTTATGCATGTAAAATAGTTTTAGGAAATTTTGAAGTTTGTTTTATTTATTTTATATTTTATAATTTTGACCACAAGTAGCAGAGCTTTGTGTGACCATTGTGATAATGTACCGATGTAAACGCGTTATCTAATTAATTAAAAGCTCCTGGTCAACTGTTCTCATAACTGTGTAAACTAAACTTTCTCTGATGTCTTATATAACAGCTACGGTGTATGGGTTGTAAGTGTTTCTTTGTGATGTTAAAGTTGCGTTGCAAAACAAATCGGTTGTTGTACTAATTAATTAGATTACAAGACAGTTAGTGAGTATAAAATTATTTATAATTGATACTGAATGTCAGATATCTAAATGTTTTCAACTCAAAATTATTATTGAAAAATTCAATATGGTTTTGTACCGCAATGTCAGTGGTATCCATGTTTGAATTGAACAGAAATCATAATTGAATTAAAACTTTTATTTTATATATACATCACTTATTTGGCCCTTGGGGAATCTACTCAGCTAAAATTTTAATTTACCCTGTCTTGACATCACACCAATCCAAACGATGGTTCAAAATAAATGCGTGAGGTCATCAGGAAGCCTATGAGGCTATCATGCCCAGAGGCTATCATGCCTAGAGGCTATCATGCCTATGAGGCTATGAGGAAGCCTATAATGAGGCAATGAGGAAGCCTATAAGGAGGCTATGTGGCAGCCTATAAGGAGGCTATAAGGAAGCGTAGTAGTGTTGATGTTGAATTGGTGTTGGAATGAATTTGTATGAAATTTGACAGTTTATCCCCAGAAATTCTGGGGATGAGTGAAATTTTGAAACAACCAGTGATAAAATTTCATAAATGAAATCTATAAATCTGCTTTAAGCTGTGCTGAGATTGATTCCCTGTCATGGCAATATTGAAGGTGAAAGGAGGGTCGGTGGATGGCAAGTTTTAGCTAAAACACTATTAGAGCAAAGATTAGTCTTATAACTGCTTAATCTGCATTTAAATAACTGGATACTCAACTACTACTGGGGTGTTTAACGACCTTGACTGGCTATTAAGCCCTCGCAAGGCAGCATACACAGGTTTTTAGTACACAACTTCTTAATGGGATACTCCTCAGTGGGAGGAGCTAAAACTGCACCCAGGTTAATGTATAAAGTAACAAAGGACAAAGGAAACCAAATGCCACAAGTGGTCACTAATTAACAAGACATGTATATTTGTATTGGAACTGATTAATTAAACCTCCTGCTAAGAACATGTGATAAACCTCACATCTAACTGATTGAGATATGATAATAAATCTGTTTCATCTCAACAGTAAAGAAAACACACATTCTGGGAAAATCCTAAAATAATGACTACTGAGTGTAATGAAAATCAAACTATGTATAAACATTACTTAAATAACATATAAGTACCTATTTATCATAAGTGTAATATATAATTGAACCTTACTTTAATTGACGAGTGTTAATAATTTGTACTTTATAGTGCACATTATAGTAATACCATGGACACTAGAGTTTAAGATTATTAGAACACAAGTTTATTGCTTAATTATGATTAATTTGTCAGAGAAAAGGATTTCATAACCAGCTCAAAAATTCAATATCTTAGCCAATTTCTTACTTAAACACTTTCCCAATTAACTTCAAGTTTCAAAATCAAAATTTGTTCAAGTAATATCTTTGCATATAAATTGATACATTGTATGTGTCTGAATGTTTGAAAGAGATTCTTAATTTTAAAAGTAATATGAAACTTTATTATTTTGTAGTGCCTGAGCTTTTGTATTTTCCTTAAAATGATCTTGTCATATTTGTTTAAAATAAAATATTATTGGTATCAAATTGCTTTGTTGTTTGCATTTACGATTTCTTTCACTTAAACATAGAAGCAGCAAGAAACATGACATTGTATGACATATATAATTGAGGAATTAGTTTCTTTAGTATCGACTAATTTGAGTAAAAAAATCAATATTGAAATCAATGATTTTTTCATTCAAAACTGCTTCAATATAAAAAATCAGAAGATGTGGTAAGAATGTCAATGACACAACTCCTTTCAAGACACAATGTGGTACAATTAAGCAAAATTTTACAGGTTACATGTTTTCTTTCAATACAAGCCATCTTAGTGATCAGTAGGCTATACACATTCCCATTTCCATTCTCAATTTTATACAGTGCCCCAAATGACTAGTATAAAACTATCCAGCACGAGAGAAAAAGGATAGGTCAATATAAGAAACCTACAAGGCAACTTCAGTTCCATTTCAATATTTGGATTATTCTAATGGATTTGTCAAATGTCAGAGAGAATATCTGTTTAAAATGTGGTAGGAATACCAATGAGACAACTCTCCATCAAGACACAGTGTAGTCCAAGTAAGCAATTATAGGGTATAATACAGCCTTCAACACAAAGGCTTGGCTCACATTGAACTGCATCCTACTAGGGGCCCCAAGACACTGTTATAATAGAATTCAAACAGGAAAATCAAATCTTATTTAACTTCAAACCAGAAACAAAAAGCAAATATGAACTGCACCAAAAACCCCACTAAACAACATGCTTCTGACTTGGGACATGTGCTTATGAATACACCTGTTTTAAAAGAATTTACATACATACCATAAAACAGTAGTGTAACTTTACCATGTAAAAGACACCCTTTAAAAGTTAATGAAAAACGTGTTCAAATAAAAAAAAAGGAACACCTTACAACAGTTCATAAATGTGACCTTTAAACAAACTAATGTATAGAAATGGGTATTCAGTGGTAATTTCAGGTTTGATTATGTTAGTTGTTTTGTTGTTTTCAATTTAGTTTGTTTATTTATACAAGTACAAGGTGTAAGCTGTTTTGTCTTGGCTGTAAATAGCTTTCTTAATGAATTGGTTTTGGTCATCAAGGTGAAGAGAATACAGTGCAATTCAAATTATATATATTTACAATTAAACTTGCAGGCCTTTTTCATGACCCACAATTTATAATATAAGAACACATCAAAATAAAAGGGACATTAAAAATATCTTCAAATCGAGTTAAAGGTTTTAAAAGTTTTGTTTTAACAAAGAGGTTTGTCATCTAAAACTTTTAAGAGCACAAAGCACACAACTTAAAATTGCCAATGCTTACTACCCTAAGCATCACACAAACCTTGCAGAGCAGGTGTAAGGATCTTAATAATGAACAATATCAAGCCATTGTTCAAATAACCATGAACATATCTCAAATTCCAATAAAACAGCTATTAAGTTTCACGTATTGCATTTCTTTTTAAGCACAAATAATCATTAATTGATTAAATTTCTTCACATTTGTATTTGAACATAAACCTAGAAACTAACTCTAATCTAAAAACCAATTATCTAATATTTAATGCCAAACAAGCATTTGGGTTTACGATTGCATTTCTTTTTAAAGAAAGCAACTTGTTATAATAGTTAGCCACTGTATTTGAGTCATGACAGTTTTCATTATATTTATTAAGTACAACTTTACTTTTCTCTTTCTGTTTAGTACTGTAACCCATACACATTGGATTGTTTTGAACTGCCATGACATGTTTACTGTCTAACAAGCAGATTGTCTAAATCTACACTTAAAAATCAGAATCGCAGGGATTTTGAAATAAAGTTACGATAAGTTATATACTTAAAAAATCTAAAGAGAATTTATCCGGTTTTGATGGGACTCGTGTTGCTCAGTTTGAAAGTTTAACTTCATTTGAATGGATATATCATGATATTGAGTATAGTAGAAATTTCATGCGTTCGAAGTATTTTCTGGATTTTCCTTCATCAGAAACCTAAACATTTGAAAGTCTGGCCAGGGATACGTACATACGCTGCAATGTTATGAGTTATATGACCAAAAAGGACCTAAACAGAATAGCCAAATTCATCTAAGGTAGAAGAAGATAGATGGAATGGAAACGGGGAATGTGTCAAAGAGACATGTGATAACGACACCAAAGAGCAGAAAACAGCCCAAGGCCACCAATGGGTCTTCAACGCAGCGAGAAAAATCCCGTACCCGGAGGCGGGCTTCAGCTGACCCCTAAACAATAATGTATCATGACTAGTTCAGCGAAACTAAACTTCGAAACATATATAAATGAACCAAAAACAAAAAAAAAAAAAAAACACACACAAAACTAACAAAGGCTATGGAGGTTCCTGACTTTGGACAGGCGCAAAAATGCGGCGAGGTTTTACATGTTTTGTGAGATCTCACACCCCCCCCCCCCCCTTATACCTCTAGCTAATGTGGAATAATTAAACGCACATCAAAACGCACAAAATACACTTTTTAGACCTAACCAAAGATTGGAGAATATGATGCACATACCGCTTCCTCGCTGGACAATTAGATCAAATAGTGGTACAATTGTTTGCACTAGGACAATAGACAAATTTTTGAATTCAGCAACTAAGACGTTCAGATCTTTTTCCACATATATATAGTATAACATATACGAATCTCTTAATCTTAACTATTCAGATTATTTGAAAGAATATATAAGTAATCAAGGTACCAGTAAGGTCTTGTGGAAGTTCAGAAGCTATATTGAAGCTAAAAAGCTATTGACGTCAGTGTCCGCCAAATAATGTTTTGTACAATATGAAAAGCTTTTGACGTCAGTGTCCGTCAAATAATGTAATGTAGAAGATGAAAAGCTAGTTACGTCAGTGTCCGTCAAAAAAATGTTATGTAGAAGCTCAAAAGCGTTTGATGTCAGTGTCCGTCGAATAAGGTTTTGAAGAAAAAAAGCTATGTACGTCAGTGTCCGTTAATTCTAATGCAATTATTTTGTATCAATGGTTATGATTGGATGACAATAAGCGTAAAATTAAGAGACATTCGCGGAAACAGGTAAACGGATATTTGCGACAGTAAAACTACCGATGGACGTCCGCAAAGCTTCAAATACAATAAGTTATCTCTATTCTAATGCAAAACAAACAAATTTTCTTTTTATCAAATTTTATTACATTCTGAAGCGGACAAGAAGCCCGAAAACGCCCGGTGTTTACGTTTGATGCCGGAAGCATACCTATGAAATCACCTAGTTAAGGCGCCAAAGAAGATAACATCATTTCGCGGAATTTTTGTTTAATGAAAATTTTAAACTGAAATAATGACTAAAATTCAATTATTTGTTTATTTTGCATTAGAATAGAGATAACTGTATTGTATTTGAAGCTTTGCGGACGTCCATCGGTAGTTTTACTGAATTCTGATTCCGTTCCGCAAAGTACCAATTGCTCTGAGGAATTGGCATTTAACGGAATCGAACGGAAACAGACATCTATTATGTAATAAAAACAGTATGATAAAAAAAATTTGTCTGACACCTCTTTTTGCATGAGTGGTAAGTGTTTTAGATAGCATTCTCGACCTGATCAATAATTACGAATTTAACACAAATGCAGGTTAGACAAAAGTTTTTCTCTTTCCATTAGTAATTATATTTAAAAGGAGAGGCCTTCCTCCGCCCGGTTCGACGATGATTAGAAAAACTGACCAAGTTGAATCTGATTTAAACTTTTTAATTTATTATTCCGTTCCGTTCCGCAAAGTACCAATTGCTATGAGGAATTGGTATTTAACGGAATCGGACGGAAACCGACATCTATAATATAATAAAAGCAGTATGATAAAAAAAAATTGTCTGAGACCTCTTTTTTTGCATGAGTGGTAAGTGTTTTAGATAGCATGTTCGACCTGATCAATAACTATGAATTTAACACAAATGCAGGTTAGACAAAAAGTCTTACTCCTTCCATTCCTAAATATTCATAAAAAGGGAGGCCTTCTGCCGTCCGTTCCGACGATGATCAGAAACACTGATCATTATTTTTCATAGCAAATCCCAAACAAATTATTTTTTTCAGCAAATATTAAAAACATTTTTTAAAGTTGAATTTCCATGTGTTCACTTTATTTGATTCATGTACATGTATATACTAAGCCAAGTCAGTTTATGTCTGAATATTTTAAAGTCCAGGAGAGCTTTGGCCATCATTTGTCTGTTGTCTTTGATAGATCTGTTGACAATCTAGCTGTCTATGATCGTCTATATATAAACTAAAAGTCATAATGATGATATATACATATTTACTGGATATATGAAAAAGGATCGATATGGGCAATGGCACGAAGACATCACCGAATCACCCAATGTATTAAATGCACAAAAAGACATCCAGAGCTTACCACATAACCTTCAACAAAGCGGGAACTACCAACCAACAGGCAGTCAGCTCTGGATGGCCCCAACACAATAAAAGCAATCAAATCTAAAGGCACGGCAAAATGGCACAATATATCTAACCAAAACTAAAAGATCAAACAAGACAGACCAATAAAAACACATAATTTTTTACCCTAATATAAATATGATCTAATAATTTCAATTGCAAAATTTACAAAATATATTCTCTTTAATATCTCTTAATTTTTCCCAAAAAGTATACCAAAATGTTTTGCACATCCTCGAATATAGCAGTGTTTAATTTGATTTCTGATTTTTTGATGTTTTAACGCCACTTTTGGGATATTTCGTAGCGGCCAGTTTTTATTGGTGGAGGAAGCCGGAGTGCCTGGAGAAAACCACCTACCTTCGAGATTAGAGTGAGTTTACCCGCATGAGCGGGGTTCGAACTCACAACCTCAGTGTTGACTGGCTAGTGATTACAGTAGTAGAACTACTTAGACCACTCGGCCACCGAGCCACCGAGGCCCCTAGCAGTGGTTAAGAAGTTTATACACCCTCCCTAGCCTTCCATGCAATAGGGGGTTTCAGTACAGTTTGATATAGTTCGTTTAGGGACCGGTCATTTTTTTCTATAAGAGAAGATGAGAGGCAAAAATAAAAATGTCTCTTAAAGTCAACACCCCCATTTGAAAGACATAAAAATTTCAACACCCCTTTCCCTTTGCATTTTTGAATACATTGTTTAATGTTAATTATATTATCATTTTCAATAAAACATGCATTGTATCAGTAGAAGATAATGAACTTCAGGATGTAGTGGAGGTTGTGATATCATGAAACTTTTTCTGATATGCTTAGAAAGTGTGATCTCATTTACATGTATCAACTTACTCCAATTAAGCACATTTTTGGTCTCTTTACCTATTCTATATCAAAGTGTTGTTAGTTTTGTCAAAGCCGATCGAAGAGAGGCAAATTTATTTTACACATTTTGCTATATTAAAATGGGTAAAAAAACAGTTAACAGTGAACTGACCATTAAAACAGCTAACATGGGTAATTTTTTCAAATAACAGTTAACAATAATTTTAAGAAAACAGATAACAGCTAACTAGTCAATAACAGTTAACAGCACATATATTTTTAAGTACAATGTAACAGTTAACAACAGTTTAAAACACCTTAAGAGAAAAGATCTTGCCCCCTTTCTGATATCTAAACTTTATTTTCCGTTCCGTTCCGCAAAAAATCATCGTCGGAAAGGACGACAGGAGGTCTTGTCTTCTTAGCTATACTAGTAATTACGAATGAAAGGAGTAATACTTTTTGTCTGACTTGCCTATTTCATATAAATTATTTATCCGGTTATTGAATGCATATCTAAAACACTTACCACTCATTTAAAAAAAAGAGATGTAAGACAAAAAAAATGAATCATACCGTCTTTTACATAGATGTCTGTTTCCGTTCGATTCCGTTAAATACCAATTCCTCAGAGCAATTGGTACTTTGTGGAACGGAACGGAATAACTTTTAGAAGTTTAAACTTTATTGATAAGGTCAAGAATTCACATCTAAAACACCTACCACACGCTTAAAAAAATGTGTCAGACAAATAATCATACGTTTTTTATTATAAAGATGACTGTTTCCGTTCAATTCCGTTAAATACAAATTTCTCTGAGCAATTGGTACTTTGCGGAACGGAACGGAATAATAAATTATAAAGTTAAAATCAGATTCAACTTATATAATCAGTGTTTCTAATCACCGTCGGAACGGGCAGCGGAAGGCCTCTCTTTTTAGATATAACTACGAATGGAAGGAGTAAGACTTTTTGTCTAACCTGCCTTTGTGTTAAATTCATAATTATTGATCAGGTCGAGAATGCTATCTAAAACACTTACAACTCATGCAAAAAAAGAGGTGTTAGACAAACAAAAATTATCATACTGCTTTTATTAGCTCACCTGACCCAAAGGGTTAAGAGAGCTTTCCTCATCACTTGGCGTCCGTCGTCCGTTAACTTTTACAAAATCTTCTCCTCTGAAACTACTTGGCCAAATTAAACCAAACTTGGCCTTAATCATCCTTAGGGTATCTAGTTTTAAAAATGTATCCAATGACCCCGACCACAAAGATGGCCGCTATGGCTAAAAATAGAACACAGGGGTAAAATGCAGTTTTTTGGCTTATATCTCTGAAACTAAAGCATTTAGAGGTAATCTGACATGGGTAAAATGTTCAAAAGGTCAAAATCTATTTGCCCTGAAATTTTCAGACGAATCAGATAACCCGTTGTTTGGTTGCTGCCCTTGAAATGGTCATTTTAAGGAAATTTTGCAGTTTTTGGTTATTATCTTGATTATTATTATTTATAGAGATAAACTATAAACAGCAAAAATGTTCAGCAAAGTACGACCTACAAATAAGTCAATTTGACCAAAATTGTCAATTGACTCCTTTAAAGTCAATTTTTCACAATTTTTCGTAAATTTTTGTAATCTTTTACAAAAATCTTCTCTTAATATACTTGGCCAAATGGAATTAAACTTAGCCACAATTATCATTAGAATATCTTGATTGAAAATATATTCGATGGCCCTGCCCTACAACCAACATGGCCGCCATGGCTAAAAATAGACCACAGGGGTTTGCTATAGAAGTCTATGGGAAAATTGTAAAAAAATAATTTCAAACGGTCACAATTTGAAAACTAATTTAAATAATGATAAGGGGTCTTCAGTAACTATTGTAAAACTACAATGAGATGACTTGATTTTTTCCAGGGGGAAGAAGGGGTGCTAATAATTTCTGCTTGGTATGTTCCATTTTCAGAATTATTCAGTGTTACTTTTTCTATAAACCATTATTATATCTTTTCTTGGCCTCAATCATTATTAGGGTATCTATGATTTTTACCTTATTTTACAAGATTTCCAAAACCACAGTAGATACACGTGAGCGACACAGGTTCTTAGCCTGTAATTACATTATAGATGTCTGTTACCGTTCGATTCCGTTAAATACCAATTCCTTAGAGCAATTGGTACTTTGCGGAACGGAACGGAACGGAACGGAATAACAAATTTTAAAAGTTAAAATCAGAATCAATGCTTCTAATCATCGTCGGAAAGGACGATGGGAGGTCTGTCTTCTTAGATATCATGATGAATGAAAGGAGTAAGACTTTTTTCTCTGACTTGCCAATGCGTCAAATTCATGATAATTTATCAGGACATGAACGTACATCTACGGGATATTTCCCGATGTTATACATTATTACACATTTTACATGTGAAGATGAGATTTAGTATACAATTGTGTTATATGTATATTGAAAACCGCCGTAAACAGAGAAATTTAAAGTTTGTTTTGTTTTAAAGATTTTTCGAAATTTTGATAGATGCCCCCTATGGATACCTTAAATGAAATTCCGTTCCGTAAAGTACCAATAGCCCAAACTTAATTAGATACACATCTTTTAAAAAATATATCTCGTAATGATTAGGATGCTAATTGTGCTTACTGTACTGGATATTTTTTTCACATCAGGGCCATTTTCGTCAAGTCCATCAAGCTTTACATGATTTAACAGACTCGATCATGCATACAAAGCTTGAAATATTTACCAGAGCTCCATGTGTGCATGTACTTTAAAGTTCTGACAATTTTATGACTTATTTCTATTGCTTATTTATAAACAGACCACCAAGTAAGTAAACGTCTATAAAAGATATCAAATTATTTATTTTCGGTTTAAAGAGTCTTCCTTCGATGCAAAACATTAAATTACAAAAACATTAAAAAAAATTTATAAAATCATTAACATCATATAGTGAAAGGTACCGCTAAATGAAATTTTTATATTTTTTTATTGTCGAAATCTATGATTGGCGTGGAAGATATAGACCCTTAAGTTATGAATATTCAAGTTCCAGTAGGATTTGACCACTTTTTATTTTGACACGAGTCTGTGATCAGTTTGTGACCAAAATATGTATCATCAAAGACAAATATTGGCCTATATATGTAAAAAATATGTCTCTGGTATTATATAGTCCCAGTATATGTGAAGCAAATACAATGGAAATTTTGTCTTCTTCTTTATTTAAGGTTGGAATTCCCTTGATATCTGATTCTTTTACAGTATCAAATTGTTGTATTTTGATTATAAGCCCCTCGAGGGTAAACTCAGAGACCGATATTCGATATAATAGTTTTTAATATCAATAATTTTAACAGTAATCCAGGCTACTCGTGATCCGACTATAATTAACATCCTAGACAATCCTTACTAATGTATTAAATGTCTTACGTAAACATGATCATACATAAATATAATTTATAATTCGTCCTGTTTTAATATAAATCTATATAAAATTCATGTCCCAGTATTTAACTATATTATGAAAACGTCTAAAAATAAACCTCTTGCTATCTACATCTATTTTGATAGATTATCGTACGCGACTGAACTACATGTATAGTGTATGTTACTCAACAATGTCTACGTCCTTTCTCGAACTTTCTATAGGCTTAGCGTATACATGTTCACGTAAACATCACATGTATCACAAATCTCAAAATAACTATGACAACATCACGTGACAGGACTTGTATAAATTCTCTTGACCTGCGCAATAATACTATTACACAGCGGAAAGCAGATAGTTAAACAGCTAGAAGATATTTTATTATTGAAAAGAATCACAAAGCATTTAAAGTAAGTCTTGAATTTAAGTAGTAGAATGAAGAAATATCACGTTCAGATGTTTAGATTAAAGTTAGTGGTTTTGATTGATGTATAAGCGCGATTAGTATTACGATTTTTCTGTTTTATTTGTTGACAAAGGTATGTCGCCATCTTGAAATTTTCTCCTATAATAATTTAACTTTTGATTTATTTTGTAAACTACACTACAATTTTAATAACAACATTTGAAATAATGATATAAAAACCCAATTTTGTAGACTTTCTCTCTGTTAAATTGTAAGGAAAAGGTTCTGATTCATCTAGAAAAAGGGGGAGGGTTGGATATTTTTTTGGAACTAAAATTGAAATGCAAGTATAGAGACGTGAGGAAGTATAAGAGGTTATAAGTCGTATATACAAAGAAAAGCTGTGGATAGTCTTCTATAAGAGGGATTACAAAAATTATGATAATTAAAGTGGAAATATTTCAAAAAATTTTTATTAGATGAGATCATGACTTTACCAGGCTAAAATTATCAACATGTAGCTTCTTCATACATACACCTTATCGCTTTTTGTCTGCCATAATTTGATATCTCAAAAGTCCCTGTAAAATTTTGACATCACAATGGAAAATGTCATGATTGCACAAAGAAAAAGTGATTGTTGTGTGATGTCATAAGTTCAAGTGTGTCAGATTCCAAAATAGCAATAAGGTCTATTGTCATATCATGAATGTCATTTTGCAGGAAATCCAACAGTACACACTACAAACTGAATCAGTGATACAATATAGTTTGCTTTATTTTTCAAGTACTTGTTACAAGTAAGGAAGTCACAAGTTTCACTGTCCTTGTTTTAAAAATTTCAATTCACAGGGAAACAGGTAGTAAAACCAAAATATATTGAGTTGCTTTTCATGATTTATAGCAAGAAAGAAAAAAAAAGTTCAATATTATGTTCTACAATAATAAATAATAAATTTGTGTTTCTTTTCAGATGCAGATTTTCGTCAAAACTCTGACAGGAAAGACCATCACACTTGAAGTTGAGCCATCAGACACTATTGAAAATGTGAAGGCTAAAATCCAGGACAAAGAAGGAATTCCCCCAGATCAACAGCGTCTCATCTTTGCCGGTAAACAACTAGAAGATGGCCGTACATTGTCTGATTACAATATTCAGAAAGAGTCAACACTTCATTTGGTATTGAGATTGAGAGGAGGTATGCAGATTTTCGTCAAAACGTTGACAGGCAAAACTATTACACTGGAAGTTGAGCCTTCAGACACTATTGAAAATGTAAAGGCTAAAATTCAGGACAAAGAAGGAATTCCCCCAGATCAACAGCGTCTCATCTTTGCGGTAAACAACTAGAAGATGGCCGTACATTGTCCGATTACAATATTCAGAAAGAGTCAACACTTCATTTGGTATTGAGATTGAGAGGAGGTATGCAGATTTTCGTCAAAACGTTGACAGGCAAAACTATTACACTGGAAGTTGAGCCATCAGACACTATTGAAAATGTAAAGGCTAAAATTCAGGACAAAGAAGGAATTCCCCCAGATCAACAGCGTCTCATCTTTGCCGGTAAACAACTAGAAGATGGCCGTACATTGTCCGATTACAATATTCAGAAAGAGTCAACACTTCATTTGGTATTGAGATTGAGAGGAGGTATGCAGATTTTCGTCAAAACGTTGACAGGCAAAACTATTACACTTGAAGTTGAGCCATCAGACACTATTGAAAATGTAAAGGCTAAAATTCAGGACAAAGAAGGAATTCCCCCAGATCAACAGCGTCTCATCTTTGCCGGTAAACAACTAGAAGATGGCCGTACATTGTCCGATTACAATATTCAGAAAGAATCAACACTTCATTTGGTATTGAGATTGAGAGGAGGTATGCAGATTTTCGTCAAAACGTTGACAGGCAAAACTATTACACTTGAAGTTGAGCCATCAGACACTATTGAAAATGTAAAGGCTAAAATTCAGGACAAAGAAGAATTCCCCAGATCAACAGCGTCTCATCTTTGCCGGTAAACAACTAGAAGATGGCCGTACATTGTCCGATTACAATATTCAGAAAGAGTCAACACTTCATTTGGTATTGAGATTGAGAGGAGGTATGCAGATTTTTGTCAAAACATTGACAGGCAAAACTATTACACTTGAAGTTGAGCCATCAGACACTATTGAAAATGTAAAGGCTAAAATTCAGGACAAAGAAGGAATTCCCCAGATCAACAGCGTCTCATCTTTGCCGGTAAACAACTAGAAGATGGCGTACATTGTCCGATTACAATATTCAGAAAGAGTCAACACTTCATTTGGTATTGAGATTGAGAGGAGGTATGCAGATTTTCGTCAAAACGTTGACAGGCAAAACTATTACACTTGAAGTTGAGCCATCAGACACTATTGAAAATGTAAAGGCTAAAATTCAGGACAAAGAAGGAATTCCCCCAGATCAACAGCGTCTCATCTTTGCCGGTAAACAACTAGAAGATGGCCGTACATTGTCCGATTACAATATTCAGAAAGAGTCAACACTTCATCTGGTATTGCGTCTCCGAGGAGGACAATAATGTTCATTTATTGAGACAATATTCAATTTAATGTTGTGAAATTATCAAGGAGATGTTCTGTTTTATCTTTTAAAAATTGCAATATTAAAATCTTTATCAAATTTATGCTTTATTATAGTATTCTGTAGTTGTTATTCATATTACAAATGTATGTGTTAGAAGTCGGTTATCTGTTGATAATACAGAGCCTTGACTGTATTACACCTTTTAAACATTTTGGTAGGTATTTGGTAATGTTTGATCAAAAGAGAAGGGATATTTTGGCCATGATAATTAATTTCTGTGACCTTTTGTTCCGCAGTTGTATTACAAAATGTATCATTAGCAAATCTTTGTTTCCATGGAGCTTTTTTAGCCCTGCCACTTAGTTATGGTCCATTGACTTTAAAGCTTGTAAAGTTCTGTGTTTTTCAAAATTTGCAGTATGACATCTACTTGTCCACGGTTTATTTGTCATATCAGTCAACCTTGTTTTGCATCTAGAATACTTGTAAATACAAGTCTGTCTGACAGGATCCATGTGATCTTGACATCATTAATGCATAAATTATGTGTTGAGTCAGTTTATCGGGTACTGTGAAGAAAAAGGATGTATACAACTGTTCAGTGTGTAGTGTATTATATAGTGATAAAGGTGTGCATGTCCTGACAGTTCATTTTTAGGGCCAAGGGAGCTTTTCTAATTACTTGGAATCTGTCGTCTGTTGTCTGTTAACTTTCGCAAAGGTCTCAAACTACTGGGCCATATGTAACCAAATCTAGTTTGAAAATGTGTCCCTTGACACAGCCTGTCAACAAATATGGCTGATGTAGCTAAAACAAAGAACATAATGGTAAAATGCAAGTTTTTGTCTTATCTTGAAAACTGCCATGAATAGAAAAAAATCTGACTTGCAGAAATGTTCAGAATTAGATCTTTACTAGTGGTAGGTCAATGATATTTGGTATGCAGTTATATTAGCATTGGCACATCTAATTTACATGGAGATTCAATATGTAGTCGCACTCCCTTCATGGTCTATTGACTGCACTTTTGCTGAGTTTACATGTATGGGATTTTGATTAGGTCAGTTTAAGGGGAACAACTAGTGGTATGTCAATGTTTTGTATGCAGATATATTCGCAAAAGCAAATCTCATTTCCATGGATATTATTTGGCCCTGCCCCTCAGTCATGGTCTATCAACTTTGAACTTTTGCATAGGTTGCATGTCAAAGTTTGTGATTAGATCAGTTAAGATGAACCACAAATGTTAAGTCAATGATATTTGGTATGCAGATGTATTGGCATTTGCAAGTCTCATTTCCATGGAGATTATATGGCCCCACTCCCTCATCATGGTTCATTGACTGATTGATATGCATAGTTTACATGTTGCCATTTTAATTTCAACATTTGCATTATACTATCCAAATTACAAAATGCGAGACATATCTCACACGGCCATGTGAGCTATTGCAATCACTTGGCTTTCCGTCGTCATAAACTTTTTTCAAAGATGATTTCTGAAACTACTGGACCAATTTCAACCTAGCTTGGGGTGAATTATCCTTATGGTATCTAGTATAAAGTATGTGATTTTTATGCCCCCGCCGTATAAGTTTTACCTCTGTACGTCTGTCCGTACGTCCCAAAATTGGTTTCCGTTCTCCAACTTTAGTTGGCTTCAACCAAATGTTATGAAACTTAAACACAATGCTGATTACCAAAAAACAGAGATCGAGTTTGAATTTTGGGTGTCACTTTTATCGTTTTAGAGTTGTGCCCCTTTACAAATTGAAAAATTGTTGAATTTTTATACGACCGCAAAAAAAATTTTGTGGTCGTATATTGGTATGACGTTGGCGTCGTCGTCGTCCGAAGACGCATTGGTTTTCGCACTCTAACTTTAGTTTAAGTTAATGGATCTCTATGAAATTTTACCATAAGGTTCAATATCACAAAAGGAAGGTTGGGATTGATTTTGGGGTTATGGCACCAACAGTTAAGGAATTAGGGGCCAAAATAAGCGTTTTGTAACTTCCAGACATAACTTGTGTGTTAGTGTATGGATCTCTCTGACATTGTATCACAAGGTTCCATATCACAAAGGGAATGCTGGGATTGATTTTGGGGTAATTGCCTCAAAATTTTAGGAATTAGGGGCCAAAAAGGGAAAAAACAAGCATTTTCTAGTTT
The DNA here is from genome assembly GCA_017311375.1 of Mytilus coruscus. Taxonomy (NCBI): domain Eukaryota; kingdom Metazoa; phylum Mollusca; class Bivalvia; order Mytilida; family Mytilidae; genus Mytilus; species Mytilus coruscus. The sequence goes on from JAASAO010000267.1 coordinate 59,732, forward strand.
CATGACAATAACTTGTGTGTAAGTCTATGGATCTTTCTGAAATTTTAGTACAAGGTTCCATATCACACAGGAAAGCTGGAATTGAGTTTGGGGTAATTGCCTGAAACGTTTAGGAATTTGGGGCCAAAATAAGCATTTTCTAGTTTCCAGACAATAACTTGTGTTCAAGTGTATGGATCTCTCTGAAATTGTACTGCAAGGTACCATACCTCAAAGGGAAGGCTGGGATTGAGTTTGGGGGAGTTTTCCTTTTTAGCTCACCTGGCCCAAAGGGCCAAGTGAGCTTTCTCATCACTTGGCGTCCGTCGTCGTCCGTCGTCGTTAACTTTACAAAAATCTTCTCCTCTGAAACTACTGGGCCAAATTTAACCAAACTTGGCCACAATCATCATTGGGGTATCTAGTTTAAAAATTGTGTCCGTGACCTGCCAAACCAACCAAGATGGCCGCCATGGCTAAAAATAGAACATAGGGTAAAATGTATATTTTGGCTTATAACTCTGAAACCAAAGCATTTAGAGCAAATCTGACATGGGGTAAAATTGTTTATTAGGTCAAGATCTATCTGCCCTGAAATTTTCAGATGAATCGGAGAACCTGTTGTTGGGTTGCTGCCACTAAATTGGTAATTTTAAGAAAATTTTGAAGCTTTTGGTTATTATCTTGAATATTATTATAGATAGAGATAAACTGTAAACAGCAATAATGTTCAGCAAAGTAAGATCTACAAATAAGTCAACTTGACCAAAATGGTCAGTTGACCCTTAAGGAGTTATTGCCCTTTATAGTCAATTTTAACCATTTTTGTAAATTTTGTAATCTTTACAAAAATCTTCTCCTCTGAAACTACTGGGCCAAATTTAACCAAACTTGGCCACTATCATCATTGGGGTATCTAGTTTAAAATTGTGTCCGGTGACCTGCCAAACCAACCAAGATGGCCGCCATGGCTAAAAATAGAACATAGGGTAAAATGTATATTTTGGCTTATAACTCTGAAACCAAAGCATTTAGAGCAAATCTGACATGGGTAAAATTGTTTATCAGGTCAAGATCTATCTGCCCTGAAATTTTCAGATGAATCGGAGAACCTGTTGTTGGGTTGCTGCCACTAAATTGGTAATTTTAAGAAAATTTTGAAGCTTTTGGTTATTATCTTGAATATTATTATAGATAGAGATAAACTGTAAACAGCAATAATGTTCAGCAAAGTAAGATCTACAAATAAGTCAACTTGACCAAAATGGTCAGTTGACCCCTTAAGGAGTTATTGCCCTTTATAGTCAATTTTAACCATTTTTGTAAATTTTGTAATCTTTTACAAAATCTTCTCCTCTGAAACTACTAAGACAAAATTAACCAAACTTGTCCACAATCATCATTAGGGTATCTAGTTTAAAAATGTGTCCGATGACCCGCCATGAACCAAGATGGCCGACATGGTTAAAAAATAGTACATAGGGTAAAATGCAGTTTTGGCTCATATCTCTGAAACCAAAGCATTTAGAGCAAATCTGACGAGGATAAAATTGTTCATTAGGTCAAGATCTATCTGCCCTTAAATTTTCAGACCAATCAGGCAACACGTTGTTGGGTTGCTGCCCTGAATTGGTAATTTTAGAAAATTTTGAAGCTTTTGGTTATTATCTTGAATATTATTATAGACAGAGATAAACTGTAAACAGCAATAATGTACAGCAAAGTAAGATCTACAAATAAGTCAACATGACCAAAATTGTCAATTGACCCCTGAAGGAGTTATTGCCCTTTATAGTCATTTTTACAATTTTAATAAATTTTGTAAATTTTGTAAATTTTACAAAATATTTTCCACTGTAACTACTGGGCCAAGTTCATTATAGATAGAGATAATTGGAAGCATCAAGAATGTTCAGTAAAGTAAGATCTACAAACACATCACCATCACCAAAACACAATTTTGTCATGAATCCATCTGTGTCCTTTGTTTAATATGCACATAGACCAAGGTGAGCGACACAGGCTCTTTAGAGCCTCTAGTTTTCTTTTTTCTTTAAAATTTTCCATTTTAAGTTGGTTATTTCTGATTTATATTTAAAAGCAAATAATAATGATATGGCAGGAGATACACACCAAACTGGATGTGTAAATTATTATATGATAAGTATTGTGCAATAGCAAGAAATTTTCAATTGCACAGTATTGCTAATAGCAAGAAATCTTCAATTGCACAGTATTGTGCAATAGCAAGAAATATCCAATAGCACAATATTGCACAATAGCAAGAAATTGTCAATTGTACAGTATTGCGCAATAGCAAGAAATATTCAATTGCACAGTATTGCAATTGCAAGAAATATTCAATTGCACAGTATTGTGCAAAAGAAGATACTTTGTATAAATTGCTTATTTCTTGACCAATTTCAATGGGGTTTTATTCTTGAATTCTTGGGGTTCTTTAATATGCTGAATCTCACCGTGTATTAAGTTTTTGGATTTTGGGCCCGTTTTTAAATTGGTCGACATTGAGGTCAAAGGGTCCAAAATTAAATTTTGTTTGATTTCATCAAAATTGAATTATTGGGGTTCTTTGATATGCGAATCTAACCGTGTATTTAGATTCTTAATTTTTGGTCCCATTTTCAAATTGGTCGACATTAAGGTCCAAAGGGTCCAAAATTAAACTTAGTTTGATTTTAACAAAAATTGAATTCTTAGGGTTCTTTGATATGCTGAATCTAAACATGTATTTAGATTTTTGATTATGGGCCCAGTTTTCAAGTTGGTCCAAATCGGGGTCCAAAATTAAACTTTGTTTGATTTCAACAAAAATTGAATATATGGGGTTCTTTGATATGCTGAATCTAACCATGTATTTAGATTTTTGATTTTGGGCCCCGTTATCAACTTTGTCCACATTGAGGTCAAAAGGGTCCAAAATTAGACTTTGTTTGATTTCATCAAAAATTGAACTCTTGGGGTTCTTTGATATGCTGAATCTAACCATGTATTTAGATTTTGGATATTGGACCATAATAGGTGAATGTCCAATTTAAAATTTTTAAGTTCTTAGACCACATTCATTCTGTGTCAGAAACCTATGCTGTGTCAAATATTTAATCACAATCCAAATTCAGAGCTGTATCAAGCTTGAATGTTGTGTCCATACTTGCCCCAACTGTTCAGGGTTCGACCTCTGCGGTCGTATCAAGCTGCGCCCTGCGGAGCATTTTATTAGCCATGATAATTATGTCATTTTCTATTTTAATAGGGTCCAAAATTAAACTTATTTTGATTCTAATAAAAATTGAACTCTTGGGGTTCTTTGATATGCTGAATCTAAACATGTATTTAGATTTTTGATTATGGGCCCAGTATTAAGTTGGTACAAATCAGGGCCAAAATCACTCTTTGTTTGATTTCAACAAAAATAGAATGTATGGGGTTCTTTGATATCCTGAATCTAACTGTGTATTTAGATTTTTGGATTTTGGGCCTTGTTTTTAAATTTATCCACATTGAGGTCCTTAAGGTCTAAAATGAAACTTTGTTTGATTTCATTAAAAATTGAATTATGGGGGTTCTTTGATAAGCTGAGAGTTATGGTCCTAACAGTTTAGGAATTAGGGGCAAAAAAGGGCCCAAATAAGAATTTTTCTAGTTTACAGACAATACATTGTGTCAGAAACCTATGCTGTGTCAAATATTTAATCACAATCCAAATTCAGTGCTGTATCAAGCTTGAATGTTGTGTCCATACTGGCCCCAACTGTTCAGGGTTCGACCTCTGCGGTCGTATCAAGCTGCGCCCAGCGGAGCATTTTATTCGTTTCTGTTCTCTAACTTAAGTTTGCCTCAACCAACTGTTATGAATCTTATACACAATGCTTATTACCAAAAAAAAAAAACACATGAAGTTTGAATTTTGGTGGCGTCACTTCTACCGTTCTAGAGTTAAGCCCCTTTACAAATGGAAAAATTGCTGAATTTTTCGTTTCCGTTCTCTAACTTTAGTTTGCCTCAACCAACTGTTATGAAACTTGCACAAAATGCTTATTCATGATTACCACAAAACTCAGATCAAGTACGAATTTGGGTTGCGTAACATTTACTGTTCTAGAGTTTTGTCCCTTTATAACGTTATATGCAAGCGGGGGCATCATCTGTGTCCCATTGACACATTCCCCATTTATTTTTATTCCAGTCAGTCAGCAAACATGACCGCCGTATCTCAAAAACTAAAGCAGTTAGGGGATAAATATGATCAGCAGATCAAGATCTATTAGCTAGGAAATCGGACAACCCAATTTGGAATTATTGCCCCTGAAATAATATTTTTTTTATTAAATTTCTCAGTTTTTATACGCCCGTTTACGGGACATATTATGTATACCGTTGTCCGTCTGTCTGTCCGTTCGTCGTCAACATGTCGGACAATAACTCAAAAACGCTTTAACCACTTTGCATGAAACTTGGGTGAATTGTTTATATCTATTGACGTGAGCTCCCTTTCGATTTTATAAATTTTAGATTTTACGTTTCCGAGTAATGGTGTTTTATTGATTAAACTAGAGGCTCTAAAGAGCCTGTGTCGCTCACCTTGGTCTATATGCATAATTAACAAAGGACACTCTCCAACATTGTAGACGAGAATAGAATTCATGACAAAAATCTCTGTTTTGTTGATCTTGTAGCGCTGATCTTGTTTAGTTTCTCTCTAGCTTCTTTTGTTTTTGCTCAAAACACAAAAGAGGGTAAAAAAATCCTCATTTAAGGGCAATCACTTTAATAAAGAGTGACAGTCTACTTACTAACTATATTGGCAAAATTTGACTTGTTAGTAGATCTTTACTTGCTGATCATTTTTGATTATTTAAGTTTCTATCTATTATAATTTTTATCATATAAGGCAAAACAAAAACAAAAAGAGGTAAAAATCGTCATTAAAGGACAAAAACTCCAATAAGGAGTCGTTGGACGATTTTCACCATAACGTATTAATTGTAGATCTTGTCTTGCTGATCATTTTTGCTTATTTAAAGTTCAATCTATCCATTATAATTTTAAGATATAAGACAAAAACGCAAAATAATGGTAAAAATTGTCATCAAAGGGCAATAACTCTAATTAGGAGTCAACTGACGATTTCAACCATTAAACTTGTTTGTAGAACTTGTCTTGCTGATCATTTTTGCAATTTAAAGTTTCTATCTATTCTAGTTTTCAAGATAAAAGGCAAAAATGAAAAAAAAATGGTAAAATTTGTCATTTAAGGGCAATAACTCCTATAAGATGTCGTCTGACAGTTTTGACAGTTATGGACAATAGGTAGAGCACAACATTCTGAACATTTCTTCCATTGTCAGATTTTCTCTATTTATAACAGTTTTCAAAATAAAAGACAAAACTTGCATTTTACCACTATGTTCTATATTTAGCCATGTCGGCCATGTTGGTTGGCAGGCGGGGTCATCGGACACATTTTTTAAACTAAATACCCTAAGGATGATTGTGGCCAAGTTTGGTCAAATTTGTCTCTGTAGTTTCAGAGGAGAAGATTTTTGTAAAAGATTACAAAAATTTAAGAAAAATTGTTAAAATTGACTATAAAGGGCAATACCTCCTTAAGGGGTCAATTGACCATTTTGGTCATGTTGACTTTTTTGTAGATCTTACTTTGCTGTACATTATTGCTGTTTACAGTTTATTATACGACCGCAAAAATTAAAAAAAAATTGGTCGTATATTGGTATCACGTTGTCGTCGTCGTCGTCGTCAGCGTCGTCCGAAGACAGATGGTTTCCGGATAATAACTTTAGTATAAGTAAATAGAAATCAATAAAATTTTAACACAAGGTTTATAACCACTAAAGGAAGGTTGGGATTGATTTTGGGGGTTATGGTCCCAACTGTTTAGGAAATAGGGACCAAAAAGGGGCCCGAATAAGCATTTTTGTAGTTTCCAGACAATAACTTGTGTTAAAGTGTATGAATCTCTCTGAAATTATACCGCAAGTTTCCATACTACAAAGGAATGGTTAGGATTGACTTTGGGGGGTTATGGCTCAAACCATTTAGGAATTATGGGCAAAAAAGGGGAAAAACGGGTTTTTCTGGTTAAAGGACAATTGAGACAATTTAAAAGTAGTGTAGGGGAGGTAATCCAAATCAATTTTAAAGAACAATGTTTGATTACCTCCCTTTCACTACTTGTAAATTATGTATTAAGAAATGATGATTGTCTTGAGGTGATAAGCTGTCAATTTATTTTTAGCAGTTACTATTAATTAATATTAATTAGAGCCATAACTATGTATGTTATTTTATATTTTAAGACTTTTATGATGTATTTAAATGGGTAATTATGGTTGCAAACTCCATTTGAAATTTGAATTGAGATACTGACCATATCTTGAGGGAAATAATTTTTTTCTGGAATAAGGGAAAGGGGGGAGGTGAAAAAAATTGGAAGGGGGGGACAATTTTTCTCATTTTCAGATTTCAGAAATTAAAAGAAAATTTCTTCAAATATTTTTTTTTTGAGGTTAATATTCAACAGCATAGTGTATTGCACAAAAGCAAAAAATCGGTGTAAATTTTTTTTTTGGAGGTCAATTCGCAACAGCATAGTGTATTGCACAAAACCAAAAATTGAATATAAATTCAAATCATATAACCAATTTGAAGTTCTTTGACTACAGTTATTCTGTGTCAGACACCTATTATGTGTCAAAAATTTAATTACAATCCAAATTTAGACCTGTATCAAGCGTGAATATTGTGTCCATTTTGGCCCCAACTTTTCAGGGTTGGACATCTGCGGTCGTATCCAGCTGCGCTCAGCGAAGCAATTTATCTCTGTCTATAATAATATTGAAGATAATAACCAAAAACTGCAAAATTTTCTTAAAATTACCAATTCAAGGGGCAGCAACCCAACAACGGGTTGTCTGATTTCTCTGAAAATTTCAGGGCAGACAGATGAACATTTTTACCCCGTCAGATTTTCTCTAACTATTTTTAGCCATGGCGGCCATCTTCGTTGGCGGGCCGGACCGGTTTAAAATGATTAAACTCTTTAATTACACAATTATAAAAAGAAATGTAACAATCAAACAAATAAAGATAAGTGTTTTTCTTAAACTTGTTCATTTATTTTTTTAGCACAGAAAATTGAGTCTAAGTAATAAACAAAAAATAGGATAAACAGATGTCTCAAGTTCATTTGAGATAATACATCCGGATTAATTGATTTCACTTAATTTTGAAGCATAAACCAGTACATTAGCTTTCTCTTTTGAAAATTGTCACATTTTGTAATCCAGGGCCTTTTATAACTTATACTACGGTATGGGTTTTGCTCATTGTTGAAGGCAGTACGATGACCTGTAGATGTTCACTTCCTCGTCCTTCGGTCTTTGGTGAATAGTTGTCTCATTAGCAATCCTACCACATCATCTTGGACTTTTGACTGACAGCTTTAACAACTGTGTCAATGGCTAATTTAATGGGTTTATAATTTATCTTCAATGTTACACGTATATTAATAAGACACGAAACGTAGGTACTGGTAATTAGCTATTTATGACGAGCCAGCGGCGGATCCAGAACTTTTCATAAGGGGGGCCCGCTGACTGACCTAAGGGGGCTCAGTCATGCTTCAGTGATTCCTATATAATCAACCAAATTTTTCCGACAAAGGGGGCGGGCCCCAGCCCCTGGATCCGCCTGTGCGAGCATATATATATTGGTATACTATTCATTAGAAGATTTTAGTGATGAAAGGTCATATATTTTATTAAAGAAAACTTTCAAATTAAAACTTAAATGAAAAAAAAAGAATACAAACAAAATAAAAGTTTAAAATATTTTAGCTTTTAAACAATAGACAACTACAAAACTTAAATCAAATCAAATCAAATATTTTTATTGGATAACGCACATAGATAAATATGACATTGCGTAATCCAAGTGTACAACATACATGACATAATCAACATGACAAATAATGTAAATAAAACATAATGCATAACAAGAGAAAATTAATGACAATGAATGATATGATATATATATAACTGAAAGTAAAAATTACGTAAGCAAAATTGTAGATCATAGTGAACCAAATTGTTATTTTAAATATGAACTATACAAGGGGACTAAGATGAAAGTATCGTTTGTACATTTCCATAAGTTACTTAGAACATAGATGTAATACCCATGCTTAGAAATAAACTCACATGAAAAACTTTATCAAATAGGATTCACATATGCACCGAATAATCTTTTGTCGCAGCTAAAATGATGACTGCATAAAAGTTCTCTTCTTGAAAGCATACTGACTAATTGATGTTATGATAAAAAAATCTACAGATTCATTTACAAATGACCTGTAGCTCTTCATAACTTCAGGTCCTCAACCGCCTGAGTCGATATATAACCAGGAATTAAATTGCAAACACTGATCGGATGCATTACCAATCATAAGCAGTCATGTCTTTTAGGTGTCGATCGTAGATCTTAAAGCACATTCTACATTTACCAGTTTGGTTGCATTCCAGCAGTCAAATCTCTTTCAGAAAGTTTTATTTTCGTAGATTTTTTTAGTAGAATTGGTGATTGCTTATAATAAAGGGTGTTGGTTAATTGGCAGTCTTATCTGACAGAATCTTTAATAAATCACCTAAAGGATGATTGTGGCAAGTTTGGTACGGATTGGTCTTGTGGTTTCATCTGTGGCGTTGGAAGCATGTGACGGGTGAAACATGCAGATCAGGAGATACTTACCCTGTCGACGCACCTGTTTATTATATTGTGGCAGATTTGGCCCGTGAATGGAAACTGTTAGTCTTTTACCTGTCTTTTCGGAGTTCATATGCGATCCCTCTTTTTTTTTTTTTATTGCAAATGAACACAGCTATGATACAACATTGCAAGGGAAACATTTGACCATAATGTATTAATGTGTATTTGAAAGCTAATACATAGCTTTACCTCGGCCAACATGTTTTGATGTATATAGTTAAAAGACAATGCATAGTTTTAAACTTTGACAATGTTTATCTCAATTACAGTTTTGAGCCATCTTTAGGCGTTTATAAATTGATCACATGACCAGAAATACGCAGTAATTTTGCCAGAAACACAAAGTTCACACATGAAGCTATGATACTGTGAATACTTATAAAGATTAAAAGACTTTTGAAAATGACATTTATATGAAATAAATTTAGTGGAAATTGGCTCTACCGCTTTGTTCTTTGTGATATATACACTTTAATATTGTTTTGCAGTTAAGCTGATGAGAAAATATATGTCGAAATTAAAGTCATATAAAACGTCAAATTTAAAAAAAGTTGAATGTGTTTTATATATAAAAATAAGAAGATGTGGTATGATTGCCAATGAGACAACTATCCACCAAAAGTTCAAATGAAGTGGATGTAAGTAATTACAGGCAACCGTACGGCCTTCAACAATGAGAAAACCCATACCGTATAGTCGGCTAAAAATACCCCGACATGAAAAATATGAAACAATTCAATTAATGATGATGATGATGATGGATGGCTGCTTTACATCCAGCGGCAAATTAATATGCATATTCAGGACGAGAACATGTTACAGCCGATTTCAATGAGTGTGTAGGCAAGGTAATATCTTTGGTTAGCTTGCTTGCTAGCTGAACCGTGAAGTCATTGTTAGGTTAGGTAAACTACCCTCCTTTAAGAGTAGACAAGTCCGACAGAAAACCAACCTATCTGTCTGTAGGACTAGGCTACTTCGAAAGGAGGTAGTATACCTACCTAACAATGACTTCACGGTTCAGCTAACAAGCAAGCTAACAAAGATATTACCTAGCTACACACTCATTGAAATCGGCTGTAATGTAATATGAATAAATATTAACCCTGCTTTGTACTAGACCGACACGCTGAGCCGGATTTTTAACGTGCTAGTTCACAAGGTAGCAGTCCGCAGAAAGACATGTTACCCTACCCGAATACAGTTATTCTGACTCCGAGCCGACCAGTCTTTGCTCTTACTCCTTAGCTTAGCGGAGAAGCAGCAAATACCAATTTTAAAGTCTTTGGTTTGACCCGGCCGAGGTTCGAACCCACGACCTCCGCACTGGAGGCGAACACGCTACCACGAGACCACCGACATGAAAAAACATGAAACAATTCAATTGAGAAAACTAATGACCTAATTTAGAACAAAATAATTTACGAAAACAAATATGACAGACATGAACCGAGACAACCAATGAACTACAGGCTCCTGACTTGGGACAGGCACATAAAAATGTGGTGGGGTTAAACATGTTTGTGAGCACTCAACCCTCCCAACCTGGGACAGTGGTGTAACAGTACAACATATGAACAAACTATACTGACGGACTTTAAAAACGCACACATTTTGGTGATTTTTTACCAAATAATGATTAATCTTCATATAACTACTACTGATGCTTACCATACTTCCTGCTGTTTAGAAAATTCATATCTGACTTACCCGAGGTATTGAACATACCGGATTAATGAAGTCGCACTTTTTAAGCAAAATTTGAAACTTATTTTAAAGTTTTGTTTTCTTCGTGAAACATTTGTTTCAATCCTTGCCCACACTTAATTCAATAAAACAATGTTGCATTTCAATATTGCCGAAACTTAACAATGAAAATCTGAATTAGGTCATATGAATATTGCAAGCAGAAATAAGCGTACGTGCGGTTGCTAGATAATTTTACGCCAGAAACTCCCCTTACTATCCTAACAACAACCGTACAGGCACACTGGGTTTGTTTATGACCACCCATGACCAGATCAATATGTAGTGACAACGCCCCGTCAATAAACTTTGATTACGCAAGGTCATTTGTGAGACATGTTTACGGCCGGAACGTCAACTTCTAGTCAAGTCATTGAATGCCAAGACAGACATATTTGGGCCATAAATGTTTCCAATATACTGAAATGCCGAAGAATCGATTACAGAAAAACATTTTAAGCCCTAAAGGTGAAACCGCAAAATTTGAAAAACACACTGTAATGGATGAGACAGTGCCAAATTCAGAAGGTACAAAACAGAACACAAAACATGCCCAACAGAACTATTTGACATTTCTATCAATCATTTAGGTGTTGGTTACAGGCAGGCATTGCCTTTGATGGTGACACACCCATTTATAAGGGAAAAACCAGGGTTTCAGTCCTTACCACATGATTTGAACATTAAACATAACGTTATCAATTCAACTTTCGAATAGCAAACTATTTTTAAACAATGAAGTAATGATTGAAATTTATATTTGTTCATTTACTTAACAAAAATTGCATATTTGAAAAGGAGAATTAAAAAGAGTAATCTAGTGTTGCGTTTTAAAGACAGTCAGTATATAACAATCAATAGAAAAGGGCTTAACTTGTCAGATCGAAAAACATTTGGACGAGGCAGTAATAGTTATACACCGAGGAATAGGTGTGTCTGGATAAGAAACCCCGACGGCCGGAGGCCGGAGGGTTTCTTATCAGACACGCCGTATCCGAGGTGTATAACTAACTTACACCCCATTCTAAACCCTATATTTCTTAACATTAATTACTAAATGAAAAGAATGGACAGCATATTTATTTACAATATCAAACCATAATTTATAGAATTTTTTACATGAAACCCCAATAGTAACCTTATAGTAACCTTACTTTGGCTATCTTCGTTCAAACTTTGACAAGTGAGTAGATTTAACAGATGTCAAAGTTGCTGTTTTGCATATTCCCGGTAAATCCATGTGCTAATATTGATCAGCAGGTCAAGGTTGACCGTTTCGTGCATTCTTATTTAAAAAAACATCAATCATGCTCCTGGTATACAGTTGTCAATATGGACGGGTATAAGACGGACGACATTTTGTGGCAAGCGTTGGATTTGGTAGAAGAGATTAAAGATGAAGGCAATATTATACCCCAAAGTACTTACCTGTATCAGTTTAATAAAGGTAATCATAACTGTATTTTATATCTTACAATTTTATCAAAACAAAATGCCCCCACCTCTTCTCGAGAATAAACAAAATTCATATTCGAACATACTAAGGGGTAGGTGTGTCTGCATTAGAAACCCGACTACCAGACACGCTCAACATACAAAATTTAATGTAGAGGAACTCCCTTTTGGGGTTAATCAGGGGCTGATCCAGCCGGGGTTCCCAACTCAAGAGAAAAAGGGGGTTCCAACCATTCAAATAAATTGATCTTTTGAATAAAAGTCGGGTCCAATCCGCGGAACATCCAACCCTGGATAGGCCACTGGGTAACCGGGTGGTCCGGGAGAAGAGACATATGACTGGGATAAAAAAATATCATCAAGCAAAGGAGTATTTAAAGGATTATTTTGTATTCCATATAGATGCTTATTGGAATTTCCTAAAATGTGTTTTTTAATATCATAAAACAATTTGTAGTGAACACTATTAGTAATTTCTTATGTTCATGCTATTTAAAAATAATCAATTTCTATTGTTACGAATAACAATGGACTTTGTTTGCGGGATGTAGAAGCAGGGTTTCCAGAAACCCCGCTCGTCACACCTGTGGTCAAAATCCATTGTTATTCGTAACAATAGATCTGTTCAATTACACTTGTTTCAGAAGTAGAAACTATGAAGTATAATAATAGAACTGGGGTGTAAGGGTATTTACACATCCCTGAAAACAAAAAGACACAAAGTACAGATCTGAAAGTACTCGTAGTTACTGACAGCTAGTTCAAAGCATCCAAAAATCATGTATCTTAGACTAAGACTTAAATGGCTAAGTTTTACTATAAAACAAGTGTACGTGAACTTTCTTGTAAATGAAAACCCTTTATATCATAAAATCTTCATAAATGTACTGCTTTTAAATTCTTGTCTTCCCGTACACTAATTTACCAGTATTTTCCCGTATGCAATGAACTTAACTACGAGACCTCTCGTTAGATCTTCGGCTCCCGCACAGCGCAAATACGAATGGAAAACCGTGATGAAAGACTGTAAGCAAACGTGCACAGGAAGGTAAAAGTAATAAATGATTCTTAAAGAACAAATTAAAAACAACAACTGTTAAGGAAAAGTTTAATTAACGAATGGGAACGCATGGAAAATATAAAAATACATCTTTGGTCTATCAATTCACTTATATTTTCGTGCTCCACGTGCTCTGTGCTGATTGTTTATCAATGTCATGATCCGATAAATTTCGGCAACAAGCTCGAAAGCTAACTTGCCATTGAATGAAATATTATTTGTTGATGATACGTTATAGATTCGTAATAAATGTAAAAACGTGCATACAGGACTAAGTTTAGTATATATGCATGCATTGGTTTAATAATTTTGATAACATTATAATTATAAGAAACTCGTTTCATATGACTTTAAGTTATTTTACAACTAATTGGAATTAAGATTAAAATAAGAATGTGTGCAATATATTACTCGAAATAGTATATTATAATCATAATACATGAATTACTTTTGGTAATTACTGTTATTTAGAAATAGAGGATGGGATTACTTCTGATAATTGCAGGAAATAAAATTGTTTCCGATATAATTGTATTGAATTGGATCATGCAATTACAGTGCAAAGCCACGTCCTTGAAAAATTATGACTTGAGGTAAAATTAATTCTGTTGTCTCCCTTTGGCCAAAGAATTCTAGTTATATGTCCATCTTTTTTAAAAGGTGGGTTTTATGGTAATCTGCATTTTCGAATTTAAGATAGCAATTAACTGATTGGTTAAAATGGTACACCAGATTACTTTTTGTCGAGCTTGCGACTTTTGTCGCAGAAAGCTCGACATAGGGATAGTGATCCGGCGGCGGCGGCGACGGCGTTAGCTAACTTCTTAAAAGCTTTATATTTTAGAAGGTGGAAGACCTGGATGCTTCATACTTTGTATATAGATGCCTCATGTTACGAAGTTTCAGTCAGTCACATGTCCAATGTCCTTGACCTCATTTTCATGGTTCACTGACTACTTGAAAAAGTTAAGATTTTTGTAATGTTAAATTCTCTCTTATTATAAGTAATAGGATACCTATATTTGGTATGTGCGTACCTTGCAAGGTCCTCATGCCCGTCAGACAGTTTTCACTTGACCTCGACCTCATTTCATGGATCAGTGAACAAGGTTAAGTTTTGGTGGTCAAGTCCATATCTCAGATACTATAAGCAGTAGGTCTAGTATATTCGGTGTATGGAAGGACTGTATGGTGTACATGTCCAACTGGCAGGTGTCATCTGACCTTGACCTCATTTTCATGGTTCAGTGGTTATAGTTAAGTTTTTGTGTTTTGGTCTGTTTTTCTTATACTGTATGCAATAGGTCTACTATATTTGGTGTATGGAATGATTGTAAGGTGGACATGTCTAGCTGGCAGGTGTCATCTGACCTTGACCTCATTTTCATGGTTCAGTGGTCAAAGTTAAGTTTTTGAGTTTTGGTCTTTTTTCTAATACTTTATGCAATAGGTCAACTATATTTGGTGTATGGAAATATTTTATGATCTATATGTCAGTCGCGCAGGTTTTATTTGACCTTGACCCCATTTTCACGGTTCATTGCTCAGTGTTAAGTTTTTGTGTTTTGGTCTGTTTTTCTTAAACTATTAGCAATAGGTCAACTATATTTGTTGTATGGAAGAATTGTTAGCTGTACATGTCTGCCTGGCATTGTTCATCTGACCTTGACCTCATTTTCATGGTTCATTGGTCAATGTTTAGTTTTCTTGGTTAATGTTAAGTTTAAGTGACAGTTGTAATAAAGCTTTATATTTAGGACTATCAACATAATATCAATGATTAGTAAAGAAGGCGAGACATTTCAGCGTGTGCACTGTTGTTTATTTGTAAATATTGTTATGCACCTACCGTTTATCATTTGCCCCAAGAGTGACTGGGGAAAGAAAATATATGGTCACTTCGACCATTTCCGACCGGCAGTGAAGCCCTTGCTGAAGTGGGGCGTCCGTTTGGCTGTGCGGGATGTACAAGTACGCAATGCCTCGTGTAGAGAGAGTGCCACGCTCTCTGCACGTTAAGAATCCTGTAACAACTCTTTGAGGGTCCGTAAATGGCCTCTTGCAAGACAAAATTTCTGTCCTTATCCAATACATCCTCATTTTTCAGTGGCATTCTAAATTTCCCGACGATCATCCCTGAAGGCCTCTATTACAGGACCTACCTATTGTGTTTATTGTTAATTTGTTCTCGTCCTGAACATGCATGAAATATTTCACACTAGACGTTCAGTAACCAACAATCAATCAATCAATTCATCATATGTCATTATGCCTAAGGCTTGTCAAACCTCATAACTGTCTCTTGATTGGTTGGCTCTGCGGATGATAGAAAATGTATCGCCTGTTACTGAATAGTAGGGCCAAGGTTAAGTACGATTTAACTTTGGAGCTATCCACCTGTCAATCAGTTGCAAACTATAAGATGTTACAGATTGTTGGTTTAGACTGATTCTAGCCCGTACTCTATGATTCACTTTACAGCAAGCATATTTTAGATCTATCTTCATACAACAACAGTATTGCACAGGTTATGTTTTTAGATTGCTATAATGACGGCTCATATAAATACTTTTGAAGTGTATTGATTAGTCTTGAATAACATCCGTACTTTTATGCCAGTACCGAAGTACTGGCTAATGGACCAGATGCGCATTTCGACAATTAGTGCATGTCTCTTGAGTGATTCTCGAGGCCGAAAGCCGCTCCTGCTTTGTATGAATCACTTGCCATGTGAATCCAGTCTCAGACAGAACTCACGGTATATGTATAGTGTCCGGCTGAGATCATGTTTTTTTCGAGTGAATCGGTGCACGTTTTTCGAGTGTAGACCAGGTTTTTTTAGAGTGAAATTATATGTGATCAGATCAATTTACTTCTTTTTTAGTATTAAAGTTGTATTCGTGTCTTTTCATCTTATCGTGGATGCTATACATGTTTTGAGCACTAACGACGCACAATTTCCTTGTAGTTCAATCACAATTTAGTGTTTTATATTGTCCATGTTTTTCGAGAGCAACATCTAAAACGTCCGGGTTTTTCAACAAATGGTTCGGGTTTTTGAAGAAAATGTGAATAAAAAGAAGACAATCTTGGGCTTAAAACTGTCTTTTTCTAGTTTGGAACTGTAATTTAGCGAAGGACAATATTATTTATTCTTAATACAAAACATATTACTATGATGATCAATTTAATGATAACTTTCTGTCCTGAAAACATATTACAGTAACCTTGCAGTATTATGATATATAGGAAATCTCTGGTCCTTTTAAAACGGTCTTTAGAACCAAGGAGAGGGACTCATAATCTTTTCAATTTCATTTCATGCTACCTTTGTTTTACCGTCAATAATATTTTATGATTGATATATATATATATATTATAGTGACGAAAAAATAGGAGCAAGAAAACTACGGAAAAGCAGTTAAAAATGAGAAAATTCAATATAAACCCAAATATTCTACTAAAAGAGGCCTCCCCAAAAAAAAAAAAAAACAAAAACAAAAACAAAACATATGACAATAACATTTGAATTGAATGGAATATCTAATAAAAAATGAAAACAACACTTTATAAATTTCATGCGTCCGAAGCGCTTTTCTGGATTTACTTTCATCCAGTATGCTCAAAGCCGATATTTGAAAGCCAAGGATGTATAAAACTGAAACAGTTGAAGAGTTTTATGACCAACATCCAAACCCATCTAAGGTCAACTTTGCCTGAT
Source organism: Mytilus coruscus (assembly GCA_017311375.1). Classification (NCBI taxonomy): domain Eukaryota; kingdom Metazoa; phylum Mollusca; class Bivalvia; order Mytilida; family Mytilidae; genus Mytilus; species Mytilus coruscus. The sequence goes on from JAASAO010000267.1 coordinate 76,495, forward strand.
GGTGTTGAAACCTTAATTTCTTTATATTTTTCAAATTTATAAACGGACAATTTTAAATAATTAATTGTTGATTGCCTAACGTCCAGTGGCAAATATTTCATGCATATTCAGGACGAGAACCAATTAACAATAAATCCAACAGGTAGGTCCTGTAACAGAGGACGTTCGGGATGAAGGTCGGGAAATTTAGGCTACCACTAAAAATTATGGTATATTGGACTGAATGGACAGAAATTTTGCCTTGCAACAGACCACTTACAGCCCCTCAAAGAGCTGTTGCAAGGGTTCTTAATGTGCATTGAGCATGGCACTCTTTACACGCCCCATTCTGACCGGACGTGGCTGCGTACTTGAAAATCCCGCACAGCCAAACGGACGCCCCACTTTGGCAAGGGTTTAACTACGGGCCGGAAGAGGACCTAAGTGACCATATTTCTATTCCCCAGTCCCCTTGAAGGTAAACAATTTTAGAAAGGTTTGTTATAAACCATGTAAGTACCGAAGTACTGACTACTGAACTGATGATAAACTCGGGGACTTATCATAAATATTTAATAAACAATGAAATAAATAATATGTAAGCTTTAATGCGATCCTTTTAAATAATAAAAAAAACGAAATGTGTATTGGCCCCAGACCACAATTAATGACCCCGTTTGTCCACGAATATAGTTCCTGGTTATTATTGTGTCTTTTTCTTTATTTTTGTTCTATGCCTTCCTGATTCATTTTTTAGTTTTTATAGGGTGGAAAATGAAAGAAGAGAGTTGAAATAAATTTTAGATGCATTATTTTAACTATTCAGTAGTGGGAATGAGTGATTAGGCCAGTTGCAAAAGGTAACATTTATAGTTTTCGGAACATCTCTTGACTTGTCCATACCAGTATGGATGTGTTTTGGCTAAAAATGACCTGCACAGAAGGATTTTCCTAAAAGTTGGATATAATGTGAGACTTGTACTGTACATTACACATACCAAAAATTTGGCAAATTTGCAGGTTAATTTTTTAATGTGAAAAAACGTTATAAAGAAATGATAGGGAAATTAATTGTGGTCTGTGGCCTAAGATAATGCATACACCTCACCAATATAATTCTTTTAATTTCTGATGGAAATGAAGCTATGCTGGTTCTTTATTTCTGTGTAATCAAGTACAGCATACGCTTGATCAGACTCCTCCTCACAGTAGGAGCATTTGAACTCTGTTGATTTCCATTTTAGAACGATAAAACATATTATCATCAAGACAAATAGTAAATGAAACATTTAGGATGTATTTTTGTTAAAAACACACATTTACCCGCTTTACACACTATGTGTACGTACGTCTCAATCAAACATGTCAGAGCTCACATAAAGATTGTTTCAAAAACGTAATATTTACTGTATGAAATCCATATCGGTACACTAATATGAAGATATCTGAATACAAATGAACGATGCCATTTTATGAAATGTACGTGTTATTTTACTCTCAAGATCTCCTTTACAATGCAAATTTTTTGTAAATTGTCTGTATATCTAAGTATATATAGATTCCATGTATGCAATTCCGTTGACATTTGCATTGGTATGTGTATAAAATGGCTTTAATCTATATTTTGGAATAAAGCATTGTAAGGCTAAATTAAACGCTTTTAAAACAAAATAATGTAGGGTTTATGATATATTTTTATCACAAATACCTTCTATGATATTAAATATAATGTTCTAGCATCTTCTTTTACGTCTTACCAGAAAGGAAGTCTGTTTGTTTACATTTTGATCATTTTCACTCGAAAAACGTGGTCTTACTCGAAAAACCGATAAAATCACTCGAAAAACAAGATTCCAGCCAGATACTATACCTACTGTTGAACTGGTACGATAAGGCATAGGACACCATCAGTAAATTTACAGATTACTCTGGTGTCTAAAGGTCTATGACCAAGATAGCATGCCTCTCGTGAAGTGAGACACCCAACACATTCTATCGGGCCAACACATATCTTATGGTGATTGTAAACCTTGAATAGTGTGAGCATTCTTCGTTATTCCTTATATGCCAGATAAACCAATTTAGTACTAAACCAGTCTTGTTTAATACAATAGCAATAATAGATATTTAAATATTTTATTGTACTTTGTTGGTGTAAACGCCTGTGTACAGAGAATATTAAGGAAGCACGCGTATATTTGTTTTTGTTTTGTGTTGTTAAACCCCGCAAACAAAGTTTTGGATCGTTTATAGGAATTAAATTGTCCGCCCGTTCATCCATCTGTACCTGTACATTGTAATCACAACTCCTCCTAAACTGGATTTGTGAAACTGAAAACAGTTGTAGAACTCAAGCTAAGAATGTAATCCCAGTCCTACACGATAAAGAGTAGATCATCGAGCGTTCAGTACTTGTATATTTTATAATGTATATCTGAACAGCTTGGTGGATTTTAATGAAATATTACACAGTTGTAGAACACTACCTGAAAATTTGCACACAATCAAATTTTCAGGTCGGTGGCATCCTTTAGTGAGTTAACTGATAGTTCTACTTCTGTTTTATTTAGTTATTGTTTGTTTTGTTTTGTTTTGTTTTGCTGTGTAATGATAAATCATTATACAATTATCTGAAAAGCTAATATCCAAAATGTCGATCACCAAATTTATATATGTTAGACTCAGATCGACGTCCGGCCTCTAATCGACGTCCGTTCCTCAAATCGACGTCCAAATCTGACGTCACATTCTCAAATCGACGTCCAATATTTTGATACTCTAATCGACGTCCAATGTTCCGTCATGTATTGCCAAAACGACGTCTGATTGATAACTAGACTTACACTTATACATGTACATGTTTTGTAGGGTTCAAGATTATGACAACTAAATTTTCAAACATTTATACATACTTTCCATATAGATTTTTCAACCCGAAATAGGTAACATGCATATTACAATATAATATTTATCTTGATGAAAAGTTAGTCCAATCATTTACATTGTAGTATGTCATTCCTATTCATATTAATAAATGACATACATGTAAGTGTAAGTCAATGAGAAAACAACCTAACGACAAAGAAAACCAAACGACATCTAGAAGGCATTAGTATGCTTCAACAATACACAAAGTAAAGAAGTACAGCCAATTGTTTTGAGAATATTATAATTCGGACTCTGTTTACACCTGGGTGAAACATATACGCATGAAATTGGCATTATGTTTTATACGCCCGTCAAAATTTTGACGGGACGTATTATGGTATACAAATGTCCGGCGTCCGTCTGTCCGTCTGTCCGTCTATCCGTCTGTCTGTCTGTCCGGCGTAAACATGTCGCACCGTAATTGAGAACAACTTATTCAAATTTCATGAAACTTAACATAGTTGTTTCTTATGATGGTCAAACGATCTGTATACTTTTGGTAAAATAAGATTAAAACTTTTGAGTTACGTGACTTTGTAACTAAAACAGGGTGTGTTTTTTCACATGTCGCGCCGTATCTCAAAAACGATTTATGATTATTGCTTAAAACTTTACATACTTCTTAGTTATATTAATCTAAAGATCTGTATACATTTTGGTGATGATTCAAAATTTTATTTTAGAGTTATTGAGTTTTTGTAAAAAAAAGGGGGGTTTTCACATGTCGCGCCGTATCTCAAAAATATTTATGATTATTGCTTAAAACTTTACACACTTCTTAGTTATATTAATCTAAAGATCTGTATACTTTTCGGTGATGATTCAACATTTTCTTTTAGAGTTATTGAGTTTTTGTAAAAAAAGGGGAGATTTCACATGTCGCGCCGTATCTCAAAAACGATTTATGATTATTGCTTAAAACTTTACACACTTCTTAATTATATTAATTTTAAGATTTGTATACTTTTGGTGATGATTCAAAATTTTATTTTAGAGTTATTGAGTTTTTGTAAAAAGGTTTTTTCACATGTCGCGCCGTATCTCAGAAACTATTTATGATTATTGCATAAAACTTCACACACAAGACGATGGGCTTATCACGCGCTCTTGGCGCAGCTGTTTATTATGTTGTGCTGTTACACCACTGTTCCAGGTTAGGGAGGTTAATGCTCACACACATGTTTAACCCACCACATTCTTTATGTGCCTGTTGTCCAGTGGTTTTCGTTGGTTTATGTCTGTCATATTTGTTTTTCGGAATTGTTTTGTTATAAATAAGACCATTAGTTTTCTAATTTGAATTGTTTATACTAATCATGTCGTGGCCTTTTATAGCCGACTTTACAGTATGGGTTTTATCATTGTTGAAAGCCGTACAGTTGCCTATAATAAGGCTATAATTGCTCACATTCACTTTATTTGAACTCTGTTGGATAGTATTAGTTGTCCCATTTGTAATCATATCACATCTCCTTATTTTTATGTTATCTCTAAAATTTAAAATTGATATCCCAACCTGTTTACATACTAGTAGGTAATAAATTAAAAGACACAAAAATTTTAAATAGATTTTATTTGTCACACATAATATGTTTAAAAGTCTTAATGTTTCAGCTGATATCGGTTCAGTTCAATTTTGTATTTTGTGTCCAAAACGGACGTCGATTAGAGACGCTAAAATTGGACGTCGATTAGAAAAGCCATAAATTGGGCGTCGATTTGAGGATATTTTTGTGACGTCAGATTTGGAAGTCGATTTTAGGAACGGACGTCGATTAGAGACCGGACGTCGATCCGAGTCTTACATATATATACTACTAACTAACAGTTATTGAAAAAACCTAAAATTGGCCATCGATTTGAGGATATTTTATTGTGACGTCAGATTTGGACGTCGATTTGAGGAACGGACGTCGATTAGAGACCGGACGTCGATCTGAGTCTTACATATATATACTACTAACTAACAGTTATTGAAAAACCTTTAAACATATGAAAGAAAGTAAATGACAAACATTACACCTTTACCAATATAATATAAAACTTGTAACGACATGACATGTAAAGAAACATTACTGCAGACAGTAAAATTTGATATCCTAATATGCATTACATTAACATCTTGACATCATATACCATGGTGACCATAAATAAATTATCATGTTTTTATTGGCAGTTGTTTATTGTGACCACGTAAAAACTGTTGATTAATGCTAACTTTCATTTCCGTGAAATATTGGTGAAATATTGTATGACTTTAAGGCAAATAAGATTTTCAGAAAATAATGTTGATGATATATATTTGTGTCGAGGTCAAAGTCAGTCATTGTTAAGGAGTATTCGGTTTATTTTAAGTTTAAATCGAATATTATTTAAACTTAGATAATGTTGATTATATATATTTGTGTCGAGGTCAAATTCAGTCATTGTTAAGGAGTATTCGGTTTATTTTAAGTTTAAATCGAATATTATTTAATATAAATGTTGGCAGAATTTCAATTATTCTGTATTTTCAATAACAAAATTGTTTACCAAGGCGTTTTTATTGCGTCACCGACTTAAAATGCATTTATTACTCTATTGGCACTCACCCAAGACTTTATTTACAATAATATTAAAACACTGAATATTGCAACTCACAGCGTTATCCATATTAGAAAATGTTTTGAAATTAGTCAGTTTGAATTGTTGAAACATGTTAAACTAATCAGAACAATTTTCTTTAGAACAAGCGTTTTACATTTCGTAGTATGCATTTGACATGATTGAATCCACACCCAATCAAAATATCACAATCGGGAACAGCACTCAATGAGTATAGATCTACAGATCAGACGATTATTCTGGTATCTAAAGATCTAAGACTGCGACAACATGTCGCAAGTGAATTGAGACACACACAATTCGTGAAGTTGACCGTTGAACTTATGTTACGCCGATTCCATAGTTGATTTTCTCACAACTCTGTTGGAGCAGTCTTCGTGTAAGGAGCACACTCATATGAATGAGATCCGTATAATGTAAACATACAAGAGTGTAACGTATTACTTGAGATAATGTGTAAACGCCATACGATGGTACAGAGGGTATGTTCACGTGCATGTCACGAGTCCAGAACCTCCTTTAATAACTATTTTGCCATTTTCTATAAATCCAGTAATTTGGTGTTGATGTCAGATCTTTGTTATTAATGTACTCACTTATCACCCGATCTGCACTTACAAAAGCAACACGACGGGTGCCAAATGTGGAGCACGATCTGCTTACCCGTCTGGAGCACTTGCGATCATCCCCGGTCAGAAATCAGAAATTTTGCAAAATGATTTTTAATCGTGAAAGATCGCATTTCGCTTTTGAAGATCGTGAAAAGGATCGTGAAAGATCTGATGCTACGAAAACGTTCAAATCATTATTCGATTATATGATAATTTATATTTCTTATTCGGTATAGCAAATATTGGATTTGCATACCTCATTTCGGTTCTCTTTTGTTAGTGAATAGGGTTATAATCGTTCAATGCCATTGGATCTGATTATCTTATAATATCACACCGACTAGGTGTTTTCTAGCAATATCAGTATTTTGTCCGTCCTTCATAGGTTTTGATTTCTTATAAAAATTAAGATTGAGAATAGAACCTAATCGGTTAAATTACAGTTCAAGCTGGGCATCAGGCACAATCGATCGCGAGGTACGTTGATTGGCAATTTCCCCACTAATTTAGTAACAATGACGAATAGCTATTTTGAAAAGACTGATCAAACAATCAAGTAAAATAACGTTATCTTGGTACCTTTTAAGTTTTATATGTCAGCGCAGCCACGAAATAAACAATAAATTAGCCAATATTGTCATAATATGTACGCACGAACGACACTCGATATAATTGAAGGTAACAACCCTTACAAAAAAAATGCGTATACATGTATATATTTTCAGGGCGGATGTATTAAGCATTATAGATACATATATACCTTTGCTTTTCAAATATTTAAGTTCCTGAATGTCCTTTTATCTTGGAATTCTACTTATTTCGACGCGTTTTACTTATTTTAATAATTTTTATGGAAAAGTGTTGAATAAAATAAAGTGGAAAAAAGATGAAAGCATTAATGTTCGTGCTTATCAAAATAATTACACGCTTCAACTGGTTGTAAGTTTATCAATTAATAAAAGAAATATCGTCTCCTGATTATTTTAATAATAAAGTCTGGTCCGGCGCGGGATGTTTGCGCTTTTTGAATGGACATTTGCGCTCTTTAAAACAGGACATTTGCGTTTTAAGAGGACATTTGCGCTTTATCAACATAACATAAAAATCATTTGATATTAGAAGGAAAAAAACCACAAAATATTCATATATCTGCATACAACTTAAAGCATTAACCTTTCTTCATCATGCTTGTGTCAGATGAAAACGAGAACAATCAAGGGGCTTGATGGGAGTAAATTCCTTATAACAACAGGAACAGCAGGTACTTTGGTTTAAAAAGAAAATTTAGGTCTTCACAAATTGAAACAACCTTAGATAAACTATTATGGTACAGTTCCTCTAACTATTCAGGCAACAGAATTACCACAATTGAAGAATTTCGGTCAAAATTTAAATGTTCCATCCATAAAAGTTTCCTTTTCCTATCTTTTAACCAGAAACGTATACTATATTTTTATAATATGTCGGGTTTGCCCGAATATTTTTATCTGATTGTGTTGTTTGTCCGAAAACTTAAAAAATATGTGAACATCTTTCCATGACTTTGGTAAATTTTCTACACATTACAGGTAAACAATTATAGGTAAAAAAAAGCGTCAATTTTGTTCCGGTGTATCAAAGTTAAAAGCGCAAATGTCCATAGAGTTTAAAGCGCAAATGTCCATTAGTGTTACCGGTAAAATAGCGAAAACGTCCTGCGTCCGTTTGATCACGCGTTGTCTTTCACGATTAAAATAATGCGTTGCCCGATCTTTCACGATCAATTTTGATGAAAAATCAACAAAATTCAATGAGGGTCTTCAATGTTTTCAAAAACAAAATGAACGGCTTCAAGCAAAACAATTATTTTACTGTACTCTGACACACCAAAGATTCAGTTTCAAATATTTCATTATATATTGGAATGTGACCATTATAGTACAAAACGAGTTTTTTTAATGAATCTCATAGACTTATGTTGCGCCTTTTGTGTTTCTCATAAAGTACTGCATATTTTCTTATCTTATTACACAGTATTATTGAGAAAGCTGAATAATTTTGACAGACATATTTTTTTCGAATTTGTTCCGCGTTTTGAAAATACAGCAGATTTTTCACAGATTTTGAAGTAGAATTACAATTAACTACATTCACGATCCGATACCAGATCTTTCACGATCCGATGGCAATTCTTGACCACCGTTAGGTATTCTTTCACGATTATTTTCTCGATATACAGAATGCCAGCCGTGTCACTATAAGCAATGTAACGGGATAATTTTATGTCTTTTAATTCATGTTTTATCAAGCGAAAGATTAAAAAGTCCTTTGCAATTAACAATTGAATATAAGCGTTTCATGGAATTTTCAACATTCATGACTATTTGAACCCAGTTAACCTTGTGAAAAGATCTTTTAATCCACATTTAAGAATGACTCGCCTTACACTTTGATCGTCCTGAGTGAACATGCATGCGATATTTTCCACTGGATGTTAAAGGGCATTAGCTACGAGATATAAAAAAAATAAAATATGATTTTTTTGCTTCAATCATTAATGAAAGAGAAATAGTGAAATAATAATTTGCTTTTAGCAGCCATTTTAGTACAATTTTGTCAAAATAAGCTAGATAACATCGCTGATTAATTATTCACTTGCAAGTGAATAATTCGACCTCATTGAATCCGTATTCATGTGACCTTCAATTTAACACATAAGATAGAGATTGGTTACACATGTATAAGTCGTGTTCAGCCACGAAAAGAAATTGAACAACATTGAAAGTGAAACAAATGTGAACCATTTCGTTGACTGATTCAATCCACAAAACATCATTCTTATACAGGTAAAAACGATGGTTAACTTTTTTAACCTTTAACATGAAATTAAACAGAACTAGAAAAGTTCAATTGCACGTGGTCGCTATCTATTAATAGTTATGTTTATACATGTTTATATCGGCAGTCTTCGGAGGTCATCTCGATAGTTAATTAGATGGCGTCTAGACTAAAATACACATGAAATGCTGATATATATTATCGGGCCCATTCATTGTTAATTGGTTTTTTCAAACTTATTGTAATTTGGATATACATTTTAGTATGTTATAAATCAAATATGAGAATTTGAGTCAAATCGGTGAACGTGAATTCGACAGCTAATGGCCCTTTAGCAACCAAAATCAACCTTTCACTTTGATTATCCCATATATCGTCGTAATGTTTACATGGAAAAAAGTCTTTTACTCATATGGCCTATTTAAACATGTATTCAGTTTGCCAAACAAGGACCAGGTCACAAAATATGGTGTTAGTTTAATAGCAAGAATTAACATAAATTACTAGTTAAATATCTTTTCTTTGAAAAACAATCCCTGGTTTGCTTTTATGTTGTGTTGTTCACTGTCCCGGTGAGGGAGATTTGGGCGCACACAAGCATGTAAAACCGCGCTACATTCTATAAGAACAGTGCCTGTCCATAGTCAGGAATTGTAATTTAGAAGTTGTTGTAGGTTGCTGTCTGTCATATTTTTTTTCGTTTATCGTTTTGTCATAAACCAGAACATTGTTATTGTCGTTTGTCAAGTCGGGGCCTTTTATAACTGCCTATAAAAATATGGGATTTTATCATTGTTGAAGGCCTTACGGTGAGCTATACAAAGGATTCAAATCCCAAAGGTACTTGGGGACAGGACAATTTTTTGCCCTCCCCTTTTTCCAAAATCCGTTATTTTTCGTTTTCTGTTTATTTTAATTTTTCGATTTTTCTGTATAATATGAACATAAATATACTAGAAATAACTTGTATTTTCTATTTACTATCAATTCCAAGTTTACTATCCACAGCGGTCACTGATATATTATATAGAGTCTCTATTACTTTATAAATAAGCGATAAAACCAGGGTGGCAGATTTCAGGTTCCTATGAGCTCTTGTTTCACTTGGAATGGTATGCTTTTTCCAGTTAACAATTTCCTTTTAAATTTTGATTTTTTTAAATAATAAGTTAACGTGGACGACCATTTTATTTTAAAAGGTGAGGAGGCAGGAGGATTTTTATCGGACGTATAGTTTATTTTCACTTCAAGTTTAGTACTTTTAGGCTACAGAACTGAGGACAAGATTCTCTTGAAATATTCACTTATAATTCTTATATGATTTCCATATTAACAAATACTTAAAAGTGATTTGTCCGTTAGTTTTTCCCAGTTTTTAATTCGATACACCATATTGCCAAAAACTAGCTATCTTAACGATGGTTATTATTTTTTGCTAATCGATACTCACTTTTTGTTACTCTATAATCACTTTTGTAACTCGATACTCACTTTTTATTACTCGATACTCACTTTTAGCTACTTGATACTCACATTTTATTACTCGATAATCGCTTTTGCAACTCGATACTAACTTTTTAACTCGATACTTACTACTCGACAAAAGAAATCCTCTAATGGCCTACAGGTGAAAATCCGTTTAGATCTTGATGGTGTTTTCTCATATATTCTTTTGAAAAATCCATGAAATGGTAAAGATTGGTTTGTTTAAGCGTTAATTTATACAGTTTAATTAAAATACTGAAATCGGTAAATTCTTATCGCTAAAGAGTACACCTTTCACATTTAGGAATGCTTTCGTGCTATAGCTGTACTATTTTCTCCTGATAACCGATCTGACAATTGTTATAGCATCTCGCTTAAGTTTCAATTATATCTTTTCATATATTTTACACTACTAAAACCTCATATATAGGTCGACTTCCATGCCTTTATAAAGACACGACCAGACCATATCATTTTGGGGAAAAGGGGGAGGATTTGTTTTTCTGTTTAATCATTTATTTGCTTTTTAAATGTTTGTTGAAATTGATCTTGAGAGATGTTCTAACAACAGTCTTTAACCAAATTTCATTTATACAAGTTTGAATTAACCATACATAAGATAAACCAGTTTCATTAAGAATAGATTCTATACATTTCATCCAATAAAATTTAACACTTTTTCCATGAGATAAACTAAACATTAATTTGTATGCTATTGTTGATAAGATAGAAAAATAATAACACAGAATACCCAAGATAGACGAATGAACTCAACTTATAAGATTAACTTATAACTTATAAACTTAGGATAAATGCAGGTGCTACGAATAGGAGGTACTTTCTGTTCCACCCAATTCAATCCGTTGTATAACGGGTCGCTCATTACAAATTAAGATCCATTAAAAGTCACATTCGTGGATGTTTTGAGTTTTATTTAGGGGCCAGCTGAGGACCTAATCAAGGTACAGGATTTTCTCGCTGCGTTGAAGACCTATTGGTGGCCTTCGGTTGTTGTTTGCTCTTTGGTCGGACTGTTGTCTCTTTGACATATTCCCCATTTCCATTCTCAATTTTATGTCCCAAACGTAGAAAGGCGATACGGGATTGTGGCTACTACAAATACACAGAACATGCGTGATTGTCTATGACATATAGACATTCCATTACAGGCAACAATAAAAAAAATAAATTAAAGGTGTAGCAGCTTTAAAACGTTTTTTCTCGCTTGGTTGTGCAAATCCATACATATTCACTGGGCATGTAAATAAAATAAAAATTCCAAAAGGTAACAATACGCCAATCATTTTCCAATGAAGAATAAACACCAATTTGATTAAAATTAGTTAATCCTCTCACTAATAAAGAATGGAGGTCTTTTAACAATGATTTAAATTTAGAGGTCTGAAAACAGTTTTATGTCTAATTTTAGAGCCTCTTTACTGTTGAAATTTGTTGAAAAAGTGTCCATAGCATAGCAGTTTTTTGTTTTCAATTTTGGAGTAATTTTTGTCTGCTTTAGTTATTTGTTTGTTTGGTTGTTTGTTGGTTTTTTTTTTCGCTTTTAGACTGTTTTGGTTATTTGTTACGTTTAATGGTGTATTTTTTGTAAAAAACTTAATGAATAAATCATCAATTTATTTGATTAGAGTGTCACAGTCCATTACATTATCTCTTATATACACTATGTCATATAAAACCCCATCGGATACCTGCCGAAAGCGGCTTATGAGGCATTATGAATTGATGATGATAACAGACATTGTATGTATACATAAAAATCAACATTTTACACTTAAAATGAGTAAGATTTAAATGTGTTCTTACATTTTATAGTCACTATGATAATCAAATTCAACATTTACAAGACGGGCTCTGGTATATTATAATTCATGTCTGATATTAAACAGTGGTTATCGTCTTCTATCACATTTGAACAAGTAATGAACATTGCCTTACAATTCTGAATTGTAATTCTTAATTAAAAGTTACCATGATCATTGGTATAAAATAGGATATGTGGTGTGATTGCAAATGAGAAAACTATATTATATCCACGAGACACCAAATGACGATGATTTTAACAAGTACGGGTCACCACAGTACGGTTTAAACAATGAACAAAACCCAAACCATATTGTGAGCTATAAAAACTTTAGGATGTCAAAATTTCAAACAATATTCAAATGACAAAACAAAACGCCTGTTTTATACTTATATACAATAAACGAAAACAAATACGGGAAAACGAAATTATAAACGACAACCACTGAATTACAGACTCCTGGCCTGGGATATAAGAATATGCTAGGCAGGGTAAATATGAAAAAGCAGTTGTGGTAATGACACACAACTATTAATAATAAAAAACAATTTTGTGACAGAACGAAATGACAAATGTAAAACAATTCAAACGAGAAAACTAAAGGCCTGATTTATTCAGACCATATTTTCCAGACTAAAATACTTCTTCACTGAATCTAGCGCAAATAGACATCATCAGTTTGATAAATGTATGACCTAATAGGGACAAATATTTTTTTATGACATACGAAAACCAGAATTTTGTTTGATTTTTTGAGAATTGAAATTTTCTATAGAACCAATCTGCAATAGAACAAGATTAGTTCCTTACATCCCTTAAAAACAAATAAAAATAACCCGAGGCAGTTCAAGGCGCCTGTATCGTGCCCATGGGATTTTTGCATAAGGTTGATACAATGCAAAGAGAACATTTCAATAGATTCCAGCAAAATGTAAAAATGTTTTTTTCGAATTCATTGAATTGATAAATGATTCATCTTTCCTAGTATTGTATGAGGGTTTGGATAGATTTCACAGAATAGAGTTTAACGGCAAACAAAATAATGAACAAAGTAAAATGAAGAAAATCAAAGAACCTTTGCGAGCACTCTCACATACCCCACGCCTCCACATTGTGACTGCATGAGCAAACTAAATATCACCAGATTCCTAAGTTTAAAGACTTATAACTCGTATAAAAGTCAACTGATAAACATTTCTTGTGGATATGCACATGTATACATCTTATTTCCTTATTATCTACAAAGTTTCTTGACATTTTGTTGTTTGGATTCAGAGGAGTTGCGATTACAAAATTCTTAGTTCAAAGTGGCATAGCTCATAGAAAAAAATGAATCATAATTTCTTGCCGATATGCCCATCTACATGGTATGTTCTTATCATCTACATAGTTTCATGAGATTCTGTTGAGTGGTTTCATAGGAGTTGCGATGACAAGAACAGGACTGACGGACCGACGGACTCATGGACAGACGGACAGGTCAAAACATTATATCATACGGAACTTTGTTCCGTGGGGTATCTAAATATAAAGAATGATTAAACACATGAACAATGTACAGAAGAAAGAAATCATCCATTTACAGAAAAAAAAAAAAAAAATAGTCAAATCATTGTAATGAAAATTTTACTGAATAAACGTTATTTTTAAAGATATATAAAATAAATAAAATATATAAATTAAGGACACTCTCCTGACTCTCATGTTTAATTGATTTTTTCACACACATTTATTTTAGCATAAATCAAGACGTTGGTTTTCTCTTTTGATTTGTTTTTGATTTTGACAGATCGTGACCTTCTATAGCTTATTTTACTGTTTTGGATTTTACATATTTGAAGGCCGTACAGTGAACCTTTTATACGGATTCTATTGACCAAATTTGGTTGCCTACTACACTGAGAAAATGAAATGATAATTGATACGAAAACATATTTTTGTTTTATGCAATCACCAAGCTGTGAAAATAATGTTACAGACAATGAAAATATGCAAATTTCAAGATAATGATAAAAACCTAAATAACATCTATCACTCATCAAAAGAAAACAAAATAAAACGAACAAAGATGATATTAAAAGAAAACCAAAACCCCAAAACACACATTCTCGGTGAACAACTGAATAAACACAACAGTATATTAACAATTCGAATGAATCAATTAAAGCAAATTAAATCATAAAGGTTATAAATTATATCAAGTTTCATTATTTTGACAACTTTCTCCAATATAATGCATGCAATTCCGCATTTATCGAGTTAGCTTTATATTGCACAATGTCTTTAAAATTGTTACTATACATATATATAGTAACAATTATATATATATATATATATATATGACAGATCGTGGCCTTCTATAGCTTATTTTACTGTTCATAGGTTTGAACGTTGTTTTCAATTTAGACAAGTCTAAATTGAAAACAACGTTCAAACCTATGATTGCGTTGGATAAAACCGCAATTTTATACGTGTGCATGCAAAACAAATTTCTTGGTAGAGGGTCTAAATACAGCACAAACAACATTTTCCAAAAGACCAAAAAGTGAAAAGTATATTTCAACAAAACCATTTGACAAGTAGGTCGAACAACAGATGTTCTAAAACCCTGCAGACTGCCATTGGCGATTGCCAAATGAACGGATCACCAGATGCAACAAAGAAATATACTTTATATATATATATATAAACGCCTAAAAAGTGTACAAAACAACACAAATATTAAAAAAGAAAACATTAAATGTAATTATCTATAAATATTTCGGATAACAGATATTCTTCATCAGTATGATTATGATGTAAAATGAATCAAATCAATCTATTCTGATTTAACTATAACAATCTTGAAATTTATACAATTAAAACCGAACACAAAAACGCTTGTACAATTCTAAAATTTAAAAATGACGTAGGTTATATAGCTATTTACAACAGAGACTGCATAGATATGCTTCAAATAAAAATAGTAATGTGCGATATGAACTGGTACAATTCTAAAATTCCAAAGGTGACTGCAGTTAAGATGTTACTGCCGAATCTCGATGTCTTGTAGTAACTATACCAAAGATTACATCTGTCACTAACATCTGATGATGATAATTCTAGAAATGAAAAAAAAAATATTGTTGGTTTAATTTTGTGTAAAATTAAATTTTTGCGAAATTCAATCAATATTTTCATTTTGACTCTTACATAGGAAACATAGGTATGTAACTAAATAATATACTGAACAATAGAAGAGCGAATGTCAGGAAACTGACAAATATAATAAAATAGTCTACGGCCATTCTTACACAATTAGTGGATCATAGAAAATATACATCATACATGTACCCTAATTAAGTATACAGAAAAGTAAAAAAAAGAAAACACTGCATAACAAAACCTGAACAACAAGAACCCCACCAAAAACGAGGGTGATCTCAGGTGCTTCGGAAGGATAAAAGAGCCAGCTCCACATATGGCACCCGTTGCGTTACTCATTCCGAGTACAAAATACTCTTAGACAAAATAAAACAACAAGAATAAACTAGAGCCTCTAAAGATCATTTCGGCTGTTTACAGTTTTCTTTTCCACAAACTTTCCGCCCAAAATGCAGAAATTGGTAAAATCGTCATTTAAGAGCAATTATAATACCTACAAGGACTTGACTGACGATTTTGGCCATGTTGACTTATTTGTAGATCTTGTCTTGTCGATCATTTTGCTATTTAGTTTCTATCTCTATTGCATATTTCAAAACAATATGCAAAAACGCAGAAAATAGGTAAAATTGTCGTTTAAAGGCCAATAACTCCTTTAAAGAGTCAATGGACGATTTTGACATAAGCTAATTTGTCAAATGGTCACAGAGAAGTTGCATTCACAAGGTGTTATTGATAAAATATTAAAAAAATCAAAGTCCCATAACTTGAAAAATTGTGGAATTAAAATAACGATATACTATGGTCAACTACACATGATGGCAAACTATCATACAATGTTTGAGAGATGAACGGACAGATGAATGAACAGATAAAGACTATAACTATTCCTCCTCTCCTCCCAAGAAGCAAGAAGATGGAAATAGAATCGCAGAAAGAAAACAATTATATGCCACTCCATTATCAAACAATGTTGTCCTGAGATTCACACATGTTTCATTCAGCATTATCTATTGTCCAAGGCCTGCATTGATCTCTAAATGTCTTGTGTTATTGTGTGTATGCTAACGTTCTCATTGACATTCATCATGCATTTTCTGAATCAATTTTCTACCGAACTGTCGCGAAAAATTGAATTAAAGTTGTAGCAGCCTTAAAACATTTTTTTCGCTTGGAAGTGCAATTACATACATATTCACTGGGCATGTAAATAAAATAAAACATGGCAAAAGGTAACAATACGCCTAAGCCAAACTGAACCTTGGTTTTAGTGAAGTTTGATATTTCAACAAACGTGATCTAATTACAACTGGTAAATTATTTTGTAGTGATGTCGCTTCCTCAAATTTTTAAAACCTTTATTTATTTTTTCATATCTGCAACTACTGAAAACATTCTTTTAATAAAACATTTCGAGCATGAACAATATTTATTCCTAAAATGAGCAGAAAATAAATATATCTTATTGAAATATAAGAATAAAGTACATCTTACCTCTAACATGTCAATCTTCAGCAGTTCATATTTAATGGCCTTACAATTCTTTTATTGCTTCTTCCTCTGTAATTGGCATCCAATCTTTAGGGATACGTGGTGGTTTTGCATCATAAGCCTTTGCAATTTCATTTCGATAGGTATTGAAAAACCAAATCCAGTATTTACAAGGAATAAAAGGAGGATATTTCCCATTTATCGTACTTTTGTATATAGTCTTTGTACATGTATTCCTTTTCCCATCGTCTGATTGAAATTTTTGCTTGTCTGAACGAGATAATTGCACACATCTGTGACCAATGGACCATTTCCACCATCCAACGCTACGTCGCCTAACCCTTGAGGACGATGCTGCCTGCATCTGTGTTTCGCTGAATTCAAGTGTTCTTTATCGGTATGTTCGCATGGTTCATTACAAAATGGACAGTTTTCGCAGCATCCCACAGCTTGTCAAATACACTTGTATAAGGACAACTTGTCCAAAGCACACTTGTCTCTTCTGTCAAATACACTGTGGTAAAATACTTTTCTTTGCATCTGGCAACTGAGCAAGAACAGCCCTATTGAAGTTTTGTATATCCGTTACTTGTCTTCTTGATACATGTTCCATTTCAACTTCCGAAACCGATAATGAGGAACAATACAAACAAAGCGTTTTACCCATTCAGATATTGGGCTTCCATAGCTTTCATATCTATTTTTAACTCTGTAGTGACTGTGTTTATCGATTTTGTGAGTTCATCAAATATTTCAGTAATTAATTGTCGGCATAATATATCGTACAATCTTTTCCCAGATGTTTTCTCTTTCTCAAATAATGTGCGATTTGTATAGTAAACAAGCCATTGTGCAACAAAAGTACTAGAATCCATAATATATTTCTCAAATGAACGAAAATTCTTTTTCTACCAAATCCTTCATCACGGTCTTCATCAACTCGTACTTTGAGTGTTTAAACTTTTGAAGAATTTCATTTTCGATTAAGCGTGGCAGTTTGTCCTTGATAGTTTTATCAACGCTCACATCGATTGCTTTTATGAAAAGTCTGCTGCAATCAAATCTTCTTTTTGTTGTTTATCAAATCATTAAATAAATTCCATGCTGTTTCTCTGTATTTGTCCAATTGTTTTGTGGACTATTTTTCTCGTCATATTTTTCGTTTAATTGAGTGAACTCTTGTACACAATATAATATGATTGGTTTCAAAATTAAGGCTTTGTATCCTGGAAGTAGCTTAAATTTAAAAGTTTTGTTGTCATTAAATTCGCTTATTTTGTTATCAACCTTTTCTAATATTGTTTTCATGTGTATTTCTTGAAACCTTGTGTCCACTAAATGTAATTTGTGGAAATAATTTTCTATCTCTTGAAATAACTTGTTCGTGAAGTTAATCGTTTCAATTTGGCATGTAACTGGTTTTCCTTTTAACGTACCATATCCATTTCTTATCAATGCTTATATGAACCATGTTTTGAATATCTTGAGATGTTAAGGTCATACAAAGGGAAGGTATTTTTGAGTGTTGTTCACTTTGAATGTGTTCTACTACTGTCATGAACAGCTGCTCTGAGGTACAAGTATAACTGTTGCGAATTAACTCAATGATTGTCTGTATGAGGGCTTTCCGTCACTTTTATCCATTTTAAAAATTTTGCTGTCCAGGTTGACCAACGTTCATTGAAGTTATCAGAAAGAATTGATTCCTCAATGTCTGTTTTCCTGACTTGTTCAGCAAATTCACTTGCTAGTCTATTGATTTCATCTTCACATTCTTTCTTCGCCTTTTCACACATTCGACTTTGTCTTAGTTCGTCCTTCATTATGTCCAATGATCTCTCAGATTCAATAATTAGAGTTTTAAGGGATGTTTCAATTCTAACAACAAAGTTTTGTATATATTTGTTCATTGTATTCTCATATTTGTGACCACTTATAAAGGATTTAAATGCTGCTTCAATTTTTCATATCTTTCACGAAGTATTCCTGGTATTGTATTTTTGCTTTTCCGTTACCAAATTCTATCTTTTCATCGTCGCACTTTGCAAGCTCATATTTTTTCAAAGATAAAATCGCTGATAAAAGCTCCAATTTCCAACTCAATTCGTGAAACTTTCTTTCCATTAATGTGAAAGCTTGGACTTCTACATTATTTCTAAAATTAAATGTAAAATCTTCCATCAGAATTCCTCTCCATATATCCTGTATGCGCAATATTATGTCACTAAACGTTAAATAGTTATATTCTTTAGAGGATTCTTCATAAAGAAGGAATTGTTTTATGTCTTCAACTTTACTGCTGTAACTCGGATTCACACGCATCATTGAGGTTTCCCGGTTAGTAGGTCAGGTAAATACCAGACAGACCTTTTAGGATCAAAATCTATAACATCTGCAAATTTATCAATGTCTGCTATGTTTAATTGATCAGCTGCTTCATTTGTCATTGAATTCAACATTTCGCTAATCTTCTGCATTGTAATACGAAGCGCATTGTTATCGTTTGTAACATTTACATTGTGATGCATAAAGACACAAGATTGTTTCCTATTCAATCTTGCATTAGCTATTCGTAACCTAAGTAGAGCATAAATAACCATTTGGAGGACTTCATTCATTTCAGCAGATGATTCACCTTTGATGTTAACAATATTAATATCGGCCAATCCAATAATAAATGTTGCAAACTCATTGTCTCGAAAATAATTTTTATCTCCCAGCTCAGGCGCCCGAAGACCTTCTGTATCAATAACTAAGATGTAGTCGTACGACGTTTCCCTCTTCGTATCATTCATTTTAATAAGTTGAACAAATGCGCCTTTTGTAACTCGGCCATGGCCGACTGGGAACTGGAGTCAAACATTGTATTTAACAGCGTTGATTTGCCGGAACTTTGTGTGCCAATAATGGATAGAATAAGACATTTTGTGTCCCCTAATAAGGTTATAAGTTCTGTTAACACAGCTTTCACCCACACCAAAGGGACATGAACAAGTTCTCCATTCATCATTTCAAATGGCAATCCTGCAACAAGAAGTTTTGCAGGAACTTTAGGAAATTGCTTCACTAAATCGCTTGTTTTGTATCAACCAAAGAACACTGCTCAGTAATAGCTTCATACATTTGTCCCATTTCATGAAGCAGATGTTCAAACCAAAGGTCATTTCTTGGATTTTATACTCATCGTGTTTTGAACCAATTATGTTTGTTTTCTCTTAACATCTGTATATAAATCCCTTTGAAACAGGAACTATAGCTGTTGGCATGACTTCCAGCAACGATTTTAACCAGACCGAAAACATTAAAAGATTTGACTCGGATTCAAGACGAGAAAGTATACTCTGTAGAAAGACAATCATAAATGGATGAAGTTTTGGAATAAATTCAAGCTGTCTTCTACGAATTTGTTGGCATTCATGAGTTATTTCAACTTTCCGCTTCATTGTTTTATATTCTGCAGGTTTATACATTCGCTTCATATGTTTGCTTAGTTTGTACAGGAGGTCTGATTGAAGTGGTAGTATGTCTTTTTCTCTACGAATGTTTCTTTTGGAATGCTATTCATTACTTCTTCTGCACAATACTTCTCACTTTGAAATATGCAATTGTCATCTATAGGTATACTTGTTGCATTTGCTAACTGTTCAGGTGTTTTCTGTGGAGCTTTTTCGTGAATGGCTAATAAACATTTTTGTAAATCTTTATTTATGTCAGTGGCTCTTCTCTCTGGCACCCTTTCATTTGTAGAATCATAAAGTTGATTTGCCTCCAAGGTGTTAATCGTAGTTTGAACTGTTTTATCACTTTGCTTACCTCCTCTTTTGTTTTCATTGATGCATCTAAAGCTATAACAATTATAGTGTTTTCCTGGTCTCTACTTTCATTGATCAGAGTTACGTATTCCAACAAATTTTCGGTGGTTACGAGAAAAACGATGGCAGTAGACATAGCGCACAACGCTAATTGTTGTTTAGGTATGAACCTGAATTCCCTCGTAAGTTGAAAATCATTGTTAATTTTTCTTTATCATTTGGTAGTACGAAAGTGGTTTCTACAAGTCCATTGCTTATTCTACGCTCAGCTCTGCCAAAGGGTGCAATGTGGTTAAAAATGTATGGTGATTCTCACTGTTAAGGAAATTATTGATCATTTCCGATTTTGAATGTTGTGGACGTCCAAGGCGCATGAATGATAAGACATTGACAGGACAATCTAGACCAGATATCAGCGATCCGCGTTGTGGTATAGATATTTGCCGGAGAACTCCAAATGAAAACAGAGATGTACTGGTTTCCGTAGGTAGTAAAATGGGAATAGCTAGTCGAGCGTCATGCAATTTAGATGCGAGTATTTGTTTAAGAAAATGTGTGGAACATACAAAAATAGAAACGATCATGTCAAGAGGATTAAAAGTGGTAATTTCCTTGGCTTTCATTGGTAAACAATTAAGGAAATCAAAATCTATTGAGTCATTGGTTATATTTTGGCGTGAATCGCTCACAGGAGAATCCGTGGAGCTAACCTTGGATGTAACATGGTTTTCTAGCGCAATGAATATAGAAGAGTTTTGCATGAGTATCTTTTCAAGCAGAAACCAAAACGGATTATCAGAACTCATTGAACTTATTGAAATAACGTCTCTGTATTGTAATCTTTCAGGAAAATAGTTAATCACGTTCGTATCATTCAAAAGGAAATAAAATCAGCAGAATATACGTCTAAATGTGTATTGAAAGCAACATTGGTTTTTCCTCTGTATTAATCACTTCTAATTGCATAGATATTTTTGTTGGCAATGCTTCATCTCTGATAAGAGACTTTAAGTCGCTTTTATTTGTTTCAGTCGTAGAAAGAACTTTTCATATGTAATTCTAGTGTTGATGTAATACTGTCATCGAGCTTTGATTCAATTTTGAATAGCAGTGATCAAACAATTTTTCGGAATTTTGATTTTCATACCTTGTTATGTTTGAAGTAATGATATCAATTAACAGTGCCTGTTTCTGCATATTGCTGCTTTTCTGTGCACATTCAATGTACTCTTTGTAGAGAGGTTCAAATTCATGTACGAATCCTTCAACATCTGGCAAGTGGACAAGATGTGTAAAGCCATCAGTTTCATCATATTGAAATTTTGAAAGAGCTGAGAGAAGAATAACAAAATTTTCAACATCATTTACTTTCAATTGCTCTAGTAGACAGTGACATATATGGGCAATTTCTGAAGTAACATACATTTCCAGGCTGAGCAAATTATTTTTGTTCTGTGGACACTTTGCTGTTCTCATTTGCGGGAGGAATTTTGTCTTGAGGACTGAAATGAAAGTATGAACAGTGTCAATTTTATCTGTTGACAAAACACTTGGAAAATCTTTTCGGAAAGAAAATCTTCAATGATGTCATATTCTTTTGCTATCCACGATGTAAGAGTTGGTCTTTGTGGAATATATGCATCCTTTAAATTTTCCACCAAAAATGCCACATCTTTTGCACACGAAGGCCTTTTCTAATTTCCTTCATTTCCTCTGATGTAGCAAGGAAGTTAAAAATCTTTGCATTTTATCATCGTCTTGAATAAAATGCTTCAAAAACGTCTTATCTCCACTCAGAGTATTTAGTATTTTAATAGTTTTGCTAAGTGATTTTACACATTGAATACAAGTTTCGGGATTCATTTCATCATACTCTAAATTTTTATTCGCCAAGCGCTTTCAAGACATTGACCTAATCGCTTCGAATCTTTAAAGTCTGTTGTGTGATTTTCAAGAACTAGCCATATACCAACAAAATTTTCTCTTAATATTAGAGCCCACGTGCTTGATATACAAGATAAATCATGTTTCCATTGATGAAAGTCCTCTACCTCTGGAGGCCCACCTGTTTTACAATTTGAAGTTCAACCTTTGAAAGTTCGGTGTTCGAATATTCCTTTCCAATATCTGACACATTAGAAAGGTAGCTTCCAGAAACGCCTATTCCGAATTGTTTACTGCAACTAGCAATTCGAGAGATATAAAACCATCAAGGGTTGTATGTAATAAATTTGTAACGGATTCAGTTTTGGTTTCTTGTTCACTATGGTATGTAGCTGTCCACTTGTAAATGCCACCAAAATGTAATAGCCCTAAGTTGATATGAGAACCATAAGTATTGAAAAATCTTCACAACTTTCAACAAGAAATCTACATTCAGCACCAGAAATCATTAGAACTTCAATTTTAACAAATCCGTGACGGCTTCTTGTATAAGATGTACATCGCTTAGTGTTAACTCAATGGCAGCTATTGGCACGAATGCGCATTTTTCCTTTTGTGATCAAATTTATGAGTTTCATTAGATTTGATATTTTCCTTTCCTTTTCCCGTGTACCCGAGCCATGAGACTCTAAGCCAAATCCTCCGAAACCCAAATTCAATGCAGCCTTTCCACTTTTATATGTCAAATCTATATCTTTATCAAAATTTTCCTTATGCGTTCTAGTTGAGGAATCAAAATATTTATATGTTACATCATGCGAAGGCTGTTTCAATCTTAATTCAGTCCTTAAATCGATAACTGTTTTCTTAACATTCGAGAGTCCGCTAAAGTGTTCGTGTAAATACACCCCATTAATGCACGGCCCCAGATGCTGTTTTAAGATTCCATTATTGTCGAAATTATGAAAATCTATTGCTGAATTACTTTTCGAAGAACTACTGCATTCTAACTGACTCATCACCTTATTAAAGTCATGGTTTTGACTCTTTTTCCACTATCTTCCAGACTGGGGAGACTTTGAAATTATCTCTGCTTGTTTTAAAACGTTCATGGGCGCTCTTGTCTGGCTGAAGGAGTAATCTCATATTGCTGAGTTGTTCATTTTGCGAGCTTCATTTTTGCATCCTGATCATCGTTTACAATTCTTTTCAATGCGTTTTTGCCATTCATCCTTAGCATGCTTTTCAATTTTTCAATATCTTTCGATGTCAAGTACTTAAGTTCATCACCTTTTGTAATTCCAAGCTCATCCTTAAATATCTTTAACCAGATTTTAGGATGAAGTCCACTTTTGCAAGTTGATCTTCTATACTTAGACACTCTAGGCTGCATTTTTGATCAGGTTCATCTACAGATGTTTTCATGGTATAGATGTTCGTCTACAACATTCTTATTGTTCTGATATTTTTTTCAGTCGCTAATTCACAGTGTTGAAAGCAATTGTATTTGGTAACGTTTAGGTAAAGTCAGAAAATTTACACTCTAGGTAATTACTATTCGAATTGTTATCCTTTCGTTTATCTGGAAAAGAATTAAAAAATTTTTGCTAATTTATTTCTCAACAGAAACTTCTTGACGCAAAGTGAAAATGGTAATTTTACTTTCATGCATGCTATGCGCATGAAAACAAAGATATATTTTTTCACAACAGTGAAATTTCTTTTTCTGCGTAACAACATACCTGTAACATCTGCGTATGAAATGTACATATATTTAAAGCTTATTTTCTCTCTTTGAATATATTTGGTTTGGTGTCTTCTTCCTGGTTTTAGCAATTTAAGCATATCCGTCATTTTCTCCATTGGTTATAACATTAAAAAGGACAATGACAATCTCCCATCTTTAGACTAAACGTCACAAAATCCTTATAATGAATGATATATAGCCGGGACGTCAAGATGTTCGACTGAGAATCTTTCGAAAGATCGTACCACCAGTCTTTCAACACTAAAATACAGTCTTCAGAAATATTGCGATTATGCCTATTCAACCAGCGGTGTCAATCAGCTGAGGATCCTTAAAATTCTAAAATCTTCAATCATTATTTATACAATATTGCAGTAATATCAGAACCTTTGATTTTTCTGCTCGTTACACTACTGTTTTCCTGCTCAATTGACTACACCGTCTCATTTTTTCAACAGCTTTTTGTACAAAATGGAAACGTAAATACAAATTCTATGTTTTGGATCATGAACAATCTTACTTTGTGCAGAACCACACTGGTTCCCACAAGAAAACACAGAAGATGATATCTTGAAAATACTGGACTTTTGATCGACAACATATTTATTGAGTTTGATGGGTTGATATTTAAGCAGACAGCGGTATTTCAATGGGTACAGGTTGTGAACCACTACTGACCGATTTGTTTTGTACTCATATGAGGCAGAATGTATAGAGAACGTTAACAAAGACAAACAGATAAAGCATCTTAGCAAACTTTTTAATTTCAATTTCAGATATATATTAATGATGTCCTTTTAACCTGTCTAAAGAATCTGTGCGGAGGTTTCTAATCCTGCGCAACTTTATAACAGTATTTTGCTGATGTTCAGATCTCGTAAATCAATTGTAGAAGAGACAAATCAAAACAATCGAAAATTGAGAGAATCACATGAACTCGAGTACAAGCGAGACCAGATACGTCGACAGGGTAAGCGGTTCCTGCTATGCATGGATCCCTGAGATGAAAACACACTCAGTCAAAATGTAACAATCGGGAATATTATAACAGATCGGACGACTTTACTGATATCTAAATATCTAAGACCACAATTAATTGATTGATTGATTATTGGTGTTTAAAGCCATTTTCAGCACTCATGGCTTTATCGTTGCGGCACCTTTTATTGTTGAAGGAATCCGGATGCCCGAAGAGAACCACTTACCTGCAGCAGGAAAACTGGCAAACTTAGGCAATTAAGTCAACGCACCTACCAGAATCGGGGATCTAACGCATTTGATAGAAGTAGAGTTCGAACGCACAACCTCAGTGTTTGACAGGTAAGTGATTGCTGTAGATGAACTTATTTGACCACTGGGCCACCGAAGCTTCTCTAAGATCCTGAAAATCGTAAGTCAGTTGAGACACCGACACATCGTATCAATCAACCTATTCAAGATGGTCACCGTAAAATCTATGTAGTGTCTAATTCCATTGCTCTTCCTCATAATTCTGTTGGAGCAGTTGTTGTGCACACCCTGTTAATGAAGTTCGTAAAGTGTGAACAGGCATGAGCCTAACGTATTAACTGAAATATGCAAACCCCATATAAAAGAGCAGTGGGTATGTTACTGCTGGGAAATGAGAAGTTGACAATTGGAAAGTGCAATCATCACGTTTGTCATAGTTCGAAGTCGTCAATCTGTGTCAATTTCGAGGAAAAGATCAAAATATGAAGTAGACCCTCTACTTTCGATAGTATCCTTTATCTCTAGTTCACCGGGATATATGAGATGCAAGCACACATTGAAATTTGGTATATTGAGTAACAGGACATAAATTAAAGAACTTTTCCATATTTTTTTCTGTGTCAGTTTTAGAGTCTAAGAGTGTATTATGGCATATAACACACAATGGTTAATATAACGTTTAAATTAATAATCAGTTTTCAGAGTTTTGTGATAAGTATTCCTTTTTTAATAGATTGCTCGTGGACTGTTAGTCTAAGAGGGTATCATATGCTTAGAAATCAGTGCTTCGGTACTGCCATCTTTATAACATAGTTTTCTTACAGTTCCAAGTTGATAAATTTAGAAATCATTTACAAAAAATAGGTTCCAACTTCCTCAAACATAATTGACCTCGGATGAGTTTGCCTATTCTTTTATTTCCATTTTAGTCATAAAGCGCGGAAGGTTTTATGTTTTTGTATTTCATAGCGTTCATATGCTTACGTTTGAGCGTTGGTGACGAATGTAAACACAGAAAAGTGCTTCGGACGACGCCCTTAATTTGAAAAGCAAATAAAACCGAATTGAATGAATCTTCTTTCAGAACAATTTAAACATTCCAAGGACTCTTGGCTATAACTTACAGTAAAGAACCTCAGTTATCTTTTTAAATAAAATACAATAATGTAAAAACATAATTAGAAAAACTTAATATTTGATCACAGTATATATTTCGGAGTGACTTCAGTATGACTTATGGGCATGGCCTTCAAATACAAATATTTAAGTAATTCAAAGATAAAACTGTATTCCTTTGAAAGTCAGGCAAAAGATTTTCATTTTGAATTGTAATTATTGTTTATCACGTGATAAAAAAATATATTTTCTTTGAGCTATGCATATTGCTTAAGGTTTGTTTATTATGTTTCAAAATTTCGTATATAATTGATGCTACTGTCACCTTTAGACTGTTCAGAAAACGACAAGAGACATTACCGCTTGGTGCGCCACGCTTGTCTGTCATTGCAGATGAATCAATTTTACCTTAATAAGTGCAATAAACATTTTGAAGTTTAACGGAAATACATCTACGTTTTATCTGTAAGGTACAAAGCTTTTGTGTATTGGTTTGCGTCGATGCAAAATTAAATACTAAAAAGTAATTAGCAATTGCTTAAGGTGGCTCGGCCCTTTAACAGTGCGCATATTTTAACGCATGTTTCTAACGACGAGCGCCTTGGAAACGATCGCTTTGAGGGGTTTTCTCAAAAATAGTTTTGACGACATTAGAACGCGGGCGTGTATGAAAGCACCCTTTCCCGATGTCAACAAACCATGCAAAACGTTCTACAAAACAGGAAATACGTCCGGTCAGAACTACAGAGTGGTTTGTTCATTTTCACATAAAAGGACAGAATTATACATGATATATTAAAGCATAACATTAAAAAGAAAATATAAATATTGACATGTACGACGGTATCTGGTGCGTTCGCTCCAAAACACATTCTCACCCTACACGTTCGCCCTTGGATCCGTTCGCACCCTATTTTCATTTAAATACTGGTTGAAAATATCAAAGATGTCTTTTAGATGTATTAGTATATATATATGAAAATATTTTGCCAATGACGCAATGTTTAACCGTAAACAAAGGACGGCTTTCAAAACGAGTAAAACCCATATAGTATGCTATAGTATAAAGGCATCGGGGTTCATCTGAACGCTATTATAAATAATAAATAATAATAAATAAGCTTTATTTAGAGTCGGCAAAGTATACAAACAAAGTCAACATAAGCTCTAATGAGCTTTTAACCGTTTTATCCGTTTGGCGTATTATAACATTTTGTTACTGTCATAAATCTCTTTTTTTACTTGAAATATCTTCATTTCCAAGTATTGGTAGGATCTTATTCCGGAGTATGTGAAATATTTTCCCCAATGCAAAATTTTGATAATAGTTACGTATTTTTTATTTGCCAAAAATTTTTGAACATAACAATTCCGGAGTATGTGAAATATTTTAACATGCAATATTTTGATAATAGTTAAGTATTTTTTATTTTCCAAAAAAAAATTTGGACTTTACAATTTTCAAACAAAGACTAAATACTTGACCGTCACACATAACATTTTTATTTAAAGATTTATATACTTTATCAAATAATGGTCACGAAAATATCTAACAAATTTTCTCGTATCATGATTCTATGATTTTTGGAACTCTAGTCCTATAACATGAGACCTCGGGGCCAATGTTTTCTATTTATGATATTTTCCTTTTACTTATTTTGCTATTTGTTAATTTTCTATTTTCTGTTGTATCTATCAATATGCCAACAGAGTTTGCATTAAAAAAAAAAAAGAAAAGAGAAAATATCAGCGTAAAACTATAATAATTGATTAAGAATGAGTTATTATAATAGACTAACGGAACTCGAGCAACACATTTTTTTTATGCAGAAAAAAAAACCGGACACTTCAATAATTTGCAGTTTTCCACTTTTGATCATGCAGATGAAAATTGGTCAATAGCAACCAGGACCTTACTAGTATTCCGACCTTATATATCGATATATGCTATTATCCTAAATACCGCATGCTTTGCAGAGAAGCGCAAAATATTTGGTTTGACAAAGTCGGATTTTACCTAGGACACACATCCGCAGTCTACCGGGCAGTTCCAAACACTACCAGTTAAAGACATTATATATAAACAAAATTTATACTACTTACTAGGTTCAGGAAAAGTTGGGATTGTAATTTTAAAACTCCGCCCAGTACACAGTGACGCTGTATTAGTCGGTGATATTGGCAAACTGTAACTTCTGTCTTACTTTTGACATGCGTTTTTCAAATGGGAAGCTAATAAGGAAAGTTTTGATTTAAAAAATAAAGTGGAGTGTGTCATTGCGGCAAGAAATATGTATGACAACTTTTAATGATGTGTGAACACTGGTTTGACCCACCTGCTAGCTGCAAAGAAACGTAATTACCGGCCTATGGTGATAATATGGAGATGACATTTTTTTTTAATATTGACTTTTAAATTTTAACTTTGGTGGATAGTTGTCTCATTGGCAATCATACCACATCTCCTTATTTTCATATCGTAGGGTTAACATGGGTATAGAAATATGACTTCAATACTTAATTGATAGGGGGTGCCGTAAAAATGTAACCTTTTCCCATATTGTTTGGGTTTCATGTGGTGTGTAATGTACCAAAGTGTCAAAAGATAAAAATTGGTTGATAAAAACACAACCGAGAACACCAAGAAAGATGACAGGGAAGTTATGAGAACTTTATTGACCTTGTCTTATATTTCTGATAGTTTATCCGACCTATACACATATATTTAAGCCTGAAAAGGTGACCTATTCCAGCGGCACGTCCTATTACCTTGTATATAGGACTCGATCGGGGGATGGCTACTTCAATACTTAATTGATAGAGGGTGCCGCGGGGTCCCTATAATGCTTGGGTTTCATGTAGTGTAATGTAAGACTAGAATACCAAAGTGTCAAAAAAGAAAAATTGGTTGATAAAATCACACCCGGAACACCAAGAAAGATGACAGACGAAGAAGTTATGGAAACTATATTGACCTTATCATATATTTCTGAAAGTTTTCCGACCTTTTCACATATTTTCAAGCTTGAAAAGGTGACCTATTCAACGGCACGTCCTATCACCTTGAATATAGGAAGTGCCCCCGGAGTTAAATACGCAGCTTCGTAAGGTAAAAAGGAGGAATTTTGTCCATACCAAGCATGCATTGTCCATTCATTTTCTAGTGGCAGTCCATATATTTTTTGTGTTAACAAGAGTGCACAAGCTGAAATGTCTCACCTGCTTTACTAATCATCATTCATGATTGGTTTTATGTTGATATTCCTAAAGATAAAGTATCAGAAAAAATTAATATTATCAATGATCATGAAAATGATCAGATAAACCAATCCAAGCCAGCCTTACAAAGTAGCGGAACCAGAATATTTCATGAAAAGGGGAGCTGACTGCCTAAGAGAGGCCTGCTCCAGTCATGCTTCAGTGATTCCCTATATGATCAACCAATGGGCCCTCCCCCTAAATCCGCCTCTGTTACAATCATCCCATCAACCAAATATTTTGAAACATATATATATTATGTCAGTAACAGACAAAACCATGAACATGAGGTTAAGTTCAGATAGACCCTGCAAGACAGGCATATTTGTTTTTCATTAATTATTTTGTACATAAATCATGCCGTTAGTTTTCTCATTTGAATTGTTTTAAATTGTACATTTGTCATTTTGAGGCCTTTTATATCCAACTATGCAGTATAGGTTTTACTCTTTGTCGAAGGTCATATGGTGACATATAGTTGTTTATTTCTGTGTTAATTGGTCTCTTGTGGAGTGTCTCATTTACAATCATATCACATCTTTTTACTTAATATTTCAATATATACATTTAATAATCATACCATACACCAAATAGAATAACCTATTGATTACACAATGTAGCATGTTAAAAGAGGACTTACCATTGACCAATGAACCATGCAAATGTGGTCAATGACAACTGCCAGACAGACATGTACTCCTTACATTTGTGAATCATTGCATACATATAGTTTATCTACTACATGTACTATTTCTTTAAGTATTAGAAAAAAAAAGACAAAAAACACAAACACATGACATTGACAAATGACCTATTACAAACAGTATCTGATAAACAACCCTAATCAGGTAACTTTAACCTTGATCACTGATCCATGAACTGAGGTTGAGATCTTTGTAGCAATCTGAATCAATCTGAGTGCATATCTAAATTTACAAACAATATTTATCTGGATCATTGTGATACTGTAAATTTAGAAATTATTGTGAGGTTTTTATTAATGCAAATAATGCGACAGGGTGAATATTGCAATAATAAGAACTTGAATTCTGATAACTGAATTATAGATCTTTATGCAGATTTTTTTTGTAATCACAATAATTAAACTCGCAATTTAGTCCATTCATCAAAAATCGCAATAATAAATGCACGCAATAATTTCTGAATTTACAGTAGGTAAAAATGTTGTCAGTTAATAGTGAGACACAAGTTTTCCCAGACATTGACAATATATAATTCTTTTGGTTGTTTTGTTTGGTTGCTGTCTCATTGAACAAAACTGTATTTTATTTCTCCTTTTATCCAGAAAATATAACTTTTGAAATAGAAACTGAATAGCACATGGATGGAAAACAAATGCCAAATGATGTAAAATATTTCAAGTGGCCATTTAGGTCAGGGGTTGGTGAGGTAAAAGATGAGGCAAAGGCATGTGCATTTACCAAAACTGCCACTTGGTATTATGATTTCCAAAATTTACAAATCTCATAGCTACCTTCTGTATTAAAGACAACTGCATATATTGCAGTTTGCATATCATGAATTGTGTTTGCAGCAAAATTCACTACAGACAGCAAAACAAAATTAATTCAGCTCTATTAAAATTCATTTTTGAAACATTTTTATTTTTATTCCTCAAATGTCTATGAGATCAAATTTATAAAACATTTATTAGCATTGTTAAAATCAATATACTAGTAATTGATGACATGTATACACCATGTACATGTACAATCATTAGCTGATCAGCTCTATATTTTCATTATTTTTATATCAATATTTTTCTTCAGTGTTTTTTTATAAGACTCAATAATCTGTATTCATCATTGGGACAGGTAGGTAAAGTAGGTCCTTTTGATCTTGGATTTTGACAGCACTAAAGCATATAGTTCCAAATTATAGTTGATCTTGGCTTCTTAAGTGGATTCTGACAACACATTGCATATAAACACCAAGTGTAGATGATCTTGGGTTCTCTCATATGGATTCTGACAGTACTTTGATTATACATGTAGTTCCAAGTATTTTGATCTTGGCTTCCAATATTGTTCTTAAGTTTCAGTACTTTACATATCATTCCCAATTGCAAGACAAGATGTTACTGGCTTCTCCTGTAAATTCTGTCAGTACTTTGCCAATAGTTTCCAAGTAAAGTTGAACATTCCAGAATCTTTCACAACAAATCACTCCTTCCTCTCACATGTACTTGAAGCCTGAAATTAAATGTCAGAGTAATTCTGTCAGAAAATCAACCATGATTGACATTTAAAAGCATAATGTAATTCATATTTTAAATAAATGGGAATTTGTCCATTGGACACAGATGATGCCCGCGCTTGCATATAAAGTTACAAAGGAACATAACTAAAGAATGGTAAGAGTGACACTACCCAAATTTTACTTGATCTGAGTTTTGTTGTAATAAGTAATGTATAAGTTTCATAACATTTGGATGAGGCAAACTAAAGTCAGAGAACGGAAACAAAATTTCAGCAATTTGTCCATTTGTAAAGGGCATTACTCTAGAACAGTAAAAGTGACACCACCAAAAAAAATTCAAATTTGATCTGTGTTTGTTAGTAATAAGCATTTTGTATGTTTATAAATTTATGAAGTTAGAGAACGGAAACCAATTTTGGGACGTACGTACAGACAGACAATAGTTAAAACTTAATGCCCCTCCGCTACGGCGTAAAAATGAAGAATTTGTGGCAACAATATTGAGTAAACAAAATAAAATTACATGGACAGCAAGTGTAAATGGTGATTTTGTTTTATATGTTGAATACAGACTTTTCATGGCATGCTGTTTCGCTGCCAGGGACAAGTTATTTCTCTGCCTAAAAATTCTGAAATGCAGCTGAGCTACATTTGTACTCCTCGTCAACCAAATTATGCTGAGGTGTCTTGTACCCTGTTTGGAATATGGGATACACCAATTTTGTATATAAAAATACTAAGCACAAAACAATAATGAATTTTCAACTCAAATGTATGTGTTATTTGGTAAACAAGATAAGCCCTACACGTGTATGTTTAAACCTAATACTTGATGTTATGAAATATCTTATACCAAAGAGAGACGCAGGGGGAGGGGGGTTTAATTGTAAACAAATTGTGATCAAGACGAATCCATCAATAAAACGTATTGCATCGTACTATAGTGGTTATAATTTACAAATTAGGCCATTTATATTCTCAAGAAAACAAACAAAACAATCGAACCCCTTGATCGGGTGGACAGGGGTAAGGGAATGTTCATGGGAATGAGGGATCAGGAAGCGGGAAAAGGGGGTATCATGTGCAGGTCCGTTAGTTAGCCTGGTCTGAAGTGAAAATAAAAGTAACTAGTTTGGTAGAAGTAAATCTTATGAAGATTATAAATAGAAAAGACCCTTTGATCTCGTGTGAGTCACTTTATTTTTAAACAATAAAAATAAACTTAATATATCTATATTTTATCCTGTTATAGAACTATACTAACAAAAGCATGATTTAGATTAAAGGAAGGGTACAAACAGACTCAGGGTGTGAACGTGAATTGGAGCAAACATGATTTTGGGTGAAAGGACAAGAATTCGAAAAGGAGGGGGGGGGAATGAATTATCTGGGAAATATATTTTGCCATTTTTTGTCTGGGAGCAAGGGGGATGGAAGTAGAAGTTAGGGGAGAAAATTTTAGAGTAAAAGGGAAGGGAAATGGGAGTTGGGGATAGGGAGTGGGAATCATGAACCCCTGTCCGAGGGAAGTTATGGGGTACCCCACATTACTAGTCAGTATAGACGTTAACGATAAATATTTTACTCCATTTGACCCTAACGTGGCTACGAAATTAAATTTTACGAATGACGATATATAATCAAGACTCATTTGACGCTTACGGTAGCGCAGATGCTGAAAATGACCATCCCCTCCCTCCTCTTAGACTGTTTGACACGGATATTTTTCAAAACAGGCTATACATGTTCACAACTTGCCAGTTAACAGGTTAAGGGTCAAGTAAACACATAAATAAGATACAGCCATAACGATTATACATAGAACAGAAATTTAGCCCATGCAAGGTTTCAGCCGCAGTGATTTTCTACAGTAGCGAGTATTTTGAGATAGCCCCCACTTTGTATTTTCGTGATACTGATAACATTTGGCTGTCTAATATATTAAAATCTATGTTTTCTTATGTAATGACTCTACCTTCATCGCTGTCTATTCGCCACTATGACTGTTATTCATGTACATGGTCGTATTTATCAGTGAAGTATGCTGCTCAGCAATGGCGACCCTGAAATTTCTGTTGTCCGATTATGGCGCCAAATTAGAGGAAGCAACTCGCGCCAGACAAAATTACCGTATTTCACCAAAATAATCAAAATTTCGCTTTTTATAACAAACAGTAAAATGTTAATCACATTTATATTCAGCTATCGACCATTAATATAATTACAAACATTATTTATTTAAAGACATAAATAAAAATTCACAAGAAAGTAATTAATGGAGTGCATTGAAATCAGACCTCATGGGATAGAGGTTAAACAAAAGCTCGTAACTTTTTAAAAGCCTGGTGACCCCATTTTATTTTACCTTAAAATGCTCGAAAAGTTCATAGCTTTGACATATCCGTTTTAAAAAAATATTCACCAGGGAAATTTTACGAAAAATCGATTTAACCAATATTTTTAGCCTTAAACTGAAATTAGAAAATGCAAAATTTAGACATAAATCTGAAAATAAAAGGATTTTTAAGTCTAAAACAACCAAGGGGAACGTTTACATTTCAAATTTAATTGTTTTTTCACGTAATAATCATACTGACATGGTTCTAAAAGTCTTTGAATTTGATGTAGTCGTTATTGTTGAAAGGGTGGAAACGTTTGGAAATAGGGTCAAAATCGCACATTTCGCTTCCATTTGAGGGGAAAACGAGCCTGGTGACCCCCTTTTTTCTTTGCATTTTTGGATTCAGCATAAAAAATCTACAAAATAAGAGAAAATAAAAAATTCTACTGGGGTCCTTATTGGGGTGAGCCACCTTAAACATCTGAATAATTACAATTCTACGGATTATACAACTATATATATTTTGATGAGTTTTTACAACCAATGGGTCGAAGTCACGTGATCTATGTGAAAGAAGTTATAAGCCTGGTATCTGTGATGAGTTTCTACATGTTACAACTGATAAATTGACTGCTAAACTTCGTTTGAATTTCAATGCTGGATTTCAAGAAATACATTATTCATAATAGCAGAGTGATAATACTAGTGTTTCCAGACAATTTGAATAGTATATCATTAAAATATTGAGTTGTCGTTATGAATATAATAAATATTCCCAAGGACAAACAATCGACAAATCAAGAAATCGGAATATGTATTGTGTCACTCTTTACCTATTGCTCAACACAGTAAGCTTTGTGCTATAATTGCTTTGCAATTAAAGTTTGATGTTCACGTGCTATTTGTTTTTAAGTTAACGGTGAGGTACGGCATCTTTATCCCAAAATAGACTCTGGCATTAGCATCGGTAGGAAAGACAGTAGGAACATTCTGTTGTTAAACTTTACATTTCTCAGTTTCAAGTTGACATTGCTCAGTTAACAGTTGACAATTCTCAGTTCTTAGTTCCAACTTGACATTGCTTATTTACACGTTGATATTTCTAAGAAACAACCAGGCATTTTTCAGTTGAAGTTGAAAGTCGAAAACATCAATATGGAACTGACAAATGTCAAGTTGGAAGTGAGAGATCTCAACTTGGAAGTGAAAATGTATGACATATTGAATATTGCCGCCACCCAAAATAGAAGGAATTTAATCTTACAATACAGAGGATACAGTAGTTCTTAATGTTTGCCGGACAAGAAAGGAATGTGTTAGGTATTGCTTTATATCAGAAATTAACCAACAGCTCGAGATCGTTCTGTCAGGCTGAATAATCATAACATAAGACGGAAAGGGTTCATGAAGTGGTAACACCGAGTGACATTCCAAATATTTGTATTATCAACCAGACATTTTGAAACACGGTTCAAGTAAATAAGGAATAACAGTACCGTATTTGAAGAGATGCCACCAATCGCAAGTTTTACTTGTGAAGCGTCAAAATTTGCAGTTGCAATATTTAGATACAGTACTGTTATTTCTAGTCTAAAGCTCAACTAGTGTGCAGCTTTTCATGAAATAAAGGTTATTTTTATTGAATTTGATTCACATTGCAGATTGATTTATGCATTTTGCTTTGTTAAATTTAAGCTTATCAAACATCCAGAATAATTTGTATATAATTGTTCTGTGATCTAAAATTGTTATGTGTCTTTGTTTCTCCTATTTTCGGGGTTTATATCTTGTGGTCTATAATTACTGTTTTCCCGGTTTCTAACTTTTGTTTCGATTGAATGACCAAATAGACACCAATACCCTACTATATAACACAAAGTAGCACAACGTTTAATGAATACTGCATCTTAAGAATTATTTTCAAATACAACACTTATTACAACTTTCTTGAAGCTTTATCGTAGTTTAATTGAAATCGGTAGTATTAAATTTGTGAAAGGCAAGAAAGAATCTATAATCGTCGAACAAATGGAAGGAAGAAACATTTTAATTGAATGCGTTATCAATTAGGTTTGCAATGCTCTACATTTTCGTTATTGATTGCGCCATTCAAGTGTTTTGATTTGAACTCCACTAACGAGTCTTATGTAGACAAAACGCGCCTGGCATTCTAATCATATAACCCTTGTAACTATGGTATTATTTTTGTACACGTACGCCTTCATATTTTGCATACAGATCAATGGTGGGACTAGCAGAAAACAACCAAAACAAAACAAACAAATAAAGAACCATGGATTTCAATGAGCGTAATATACGCATTACTTGTAAATTATTAAGATAAGGATTTCGTTACAACACATTACTAAAACCTTTAATTCTTCCATTAATACAATGATTTAATCTGGGAGTTTGGCTATACCTGCAGAAAACTTATTTTAAACGGAAAGCACATTACAATTTTACGGTGATGTAGTTTACTGAGATCGAAAATTTAGATACAATTATCGATCCTTTAGATAAACTTATTCTAAACGGTTACCAATTGTACTCTTACACCACCGTTCAAGGTTAGGGGAGGGTTTGGCGTCTGCAAACATGTTTAACCCGCATAGTTTGTTCTTATGTTGTACTGTAATACCACCGTCCCATGTTAGGGAGAGGTTTTGCGCCAGCAAATACGTTTAACCGTGCACCATTCTGTATGTGCCTGTCCTAAGTCAGGAGCCTGTTGTTCAGTGGTTTTCGTTGGTTCATGTCTGTCATATTTGTTTTCGTAAATGTTTTGTTATATAAGTTAGGTCGTTAGCTTTCTCGGTTGAATTGTTTCACTTTTTATCGGGGTATTATACGACTATGCGGTATTGATTTTCATTGTTGAAAGCCGTACGGTTGCCTATAACTGCTTACATCCACTTCATTTGAACTTTGGTGGAAACATGTCTAATATGCAATCATACCATTTCTCCTTATTTTAATACACATACACACTGTCGTTAAATCAGTTTAAAACTAAATTCAGCAACTGCTCAAGGCAAACATTATATATTTTGAGATCTCTGGAATTGTCATTGAATAAAACAGCAACACCAATGGACAGTAACACCAATATGCATGTCAAAATATTTTGCATTATCAAAAATGCTTTTGAAACTAAAAATACGTTTGTTATACACTTATCCGCGAATATCCTTTAGACCGATAATTTACTCGACTTACAACATACTATTATCCTGGAAATTTCAATTTTATGAAGTAAATATGTCTCAAAGTATCAATAAACAGTTCTTTTATTTGAGATGATATATTATATTGAATTGGATTGTCAAATTTTTTTTTTTTTATTTAGTTATCTTTCCATTGAACTAATACTGAAATAAAAATATTAGCTATCGAGTTCTAAAATAATATTTCCGTGTATCTGTAACCCCTACGAAAAAATTAAATAGAAATCAGGTCACGTTCGCGCTATTTTTCGAAGTCCATTTTCAATTTGAAAATGGTGGAGGGGACATTGAAGATTTTGTAAATAAGTACTTTTTATATATTGTTCAAAATGTATATAAAAAATCAAATTAAAAAAAGGAATTGACACTAGACTTCACACTTGTGGATAAGAGAATATGTTTTGCATACAATTATAATCTGAAAAAAATAATAATACCTTTAACTCGATACAATAAACTTATCTGCGATCAGTCATTTTAAATCTAAAACGGACAACCTCAATTTCAAATACTGCACAACTGATACAGCAGATACTCAAAATTTCAAAATTTTTTAGCTTCTGCTCTTAACCCCTTCTTTTGTTTTTATGATGTATCGAAATGAGACGTATGTGCAACTGAACCAAATAAATGTGTTGCCATTCAGTCAGTTAGCCTTTAAACAAATAAAAAGAAGGAAGAGCCATGATCGACCTTGTAATCTAGCATCGTGTTTTGAACGCATAGGTCATAATCTGATGTGAACTCTGCGTTTCACAAAGTTCTAACATGTGTCAAATTCAGATACGATGTATCTATATAAATCATATGTTATTACTTACAGTCACCTTAAAATATAATCGGACATGCCGTAAAAATTTTTTAGTCTTAGATACATGATTTTTATTAGTAGTTATTGGCTTTGAACTAGCTGTCAGTAACTGTGAGTACTCTCAGATCTGTACTTAGTGTCTTTTTGTTGTTATGGATGAGGATGGATAAATACCCTGCCACGTCCGTTCTGTGTTTTGTTTGATGTTTTCTGCTATGTATAGATCTGATGAGTTAAGCCTTTTTCAACTGATTTTTATAGTTTGTTCTTATGTTGTGTTGTTACACCACTGTCCCAGGTTAGAATGAGGATTGAGCGCTCACAAACATGTTTAACCCCGCCACATTCATTACGTGCCTGTCCCAAGTCAGGAGCCTCTAGTTCAGTTGTTGTCGTTGGTTGAGGCCTGTCATATTTGTTTTCGTAAATTGTTTAGTTATAAATTAGGCCGTTAGTTTTTCAGTTGAATTGTTTCATATTTTTCATGTCGGTGCCTTTTATAGCCGACTATACAGTATGGGTTTTTCTCATTGTTGAAAGCCGAATGGTTACCTATAATTGCTTTCATCGACTTCTTTTGAACTTTGGTGGATAGTTGTCTCATTGGCAATCATACCACATCTCCTTATTTTATTTTGTAATGCTTATCTATCTGCATACATTTTCTAAGTAAATTCATCGACTCATTTTAATGATTTTAATAGCAAAATGCCAATGAACAGTATAAATATATATTTGTTTTACTTTCATGATATACCGAGTTAAAAAAAAGTTAAGTAACTTATAACTTATTTAAAAATGACAATTTATGAAGTTGGGTAAATAATTTATATTTGTTTGCTGTTGTTTAAGAATTGTGTGTTTTGGTAGTTTTTCTTTGTTCGATAGTTTATCTATTGCTTTAACACAGTAGAACGGAATCAAGTCGTTTGCTTATTTTAAATTTAAAATAACTTTTACCCCTAGTATTCTACTTTATATTGGATATATCTATGTTACTGATAAAAATGGAAAGACAGATATACATGTACGGATCATCTGAAAATTGGCGGTGATAACCTGTATATGTATGGTAAATTTGTATATGTATGGTACATTTTGACTATTATATACTAGTATAACGGAATCTAACCGATTACTTATGATAAAGGTCTTTGCCTTTCTGATTTTTATCATTCGTATGAACAATCCTAAAATTAC
Source organism: Mytilus coruscus (assembly GCA_017311375.1). Taxonomy (NCBI): domain Eukaryota; kingdom Metazoa; phylum Mollusca; class Bivalvia; order Mytilida; family Mytilidae; genus Mytilus; species Mytilus coruscus. The sequence continues at coordinate 116,222 of JAASAO010000267.1, forward strand.
TGAAAGAACGACTTAGTCCATGTACTACGGAACCTTTTGACCTCCCAAAATCTACGTTGAACTCGAAAATCTTTAATCACGGATTAATATCAAGCATTGTATAATTCTTTATCACGAATTGAATTCGTGCTAACAAAATTAGTTATAACTAGTTTTGATATTCGTGATTATGGATTAAATTCTTTATAGACTCTTTATCACGAATTTCAAAGATCAGTATGACAAATTTTAGACTAAGTTATCCTACAGCCTATATTTCATCCGAAAATGTGATAACGAATTTAATGCGTGGCCACGAACTACGAAACTGTGTTTAAGCCCTCAGATTATATGGGTAAACGGAACTGAACCTATTTCTATCTATGTATATACAGTATTGAAAAGGCATGATTTGAGCAGTTTGCACAGAACAAAAGACTCAATATTGTGTCATTTTGGAAAGAAAGAGGAGATAACTGAAAGCATCTACTACAAAAGCTAATAACCACTTTCTCTTCGACAAATACATAACTTCATACCATATTTCCGGAATAAGAGTTCCAGTTTATAATATAAAATTGTAGGCTTAATTTTTCAGACTAATTCAGATAATGGTAAACTCTAAATAAGTATAACATTGTTTAATCGTTATTTCTGCTAATTGTGTCGTATTTATACGTTTTGCAAACACAGTTTTGAGATATATGGGAATGGGGACTTCTTTACCACAAGTATTATAGTAGTCTCAGAAAGGAATATTTTCCTCGGAATATGAGTAACACTGTGTCATTTTAGAACAAACTGGGAGACAACTGAATGTATCGCAGCTAATACCAGTTTCCATGCAACACATATGTTATCCCTACATATAGTGTTTCCGGGTAAGAGTATCGGCGTATAAAGAAAAAGGCCTGCTACAGTTTCAGACCAATTTGGATTAAATTATATTCTTCTTCAAGGATAACTAACATTACTTTTGATAAAGACTGGGAAAAACCAAAAGGCTACCCTGCAGTACAATAATATTTGTATATTAAAGAAAGAAAGAAGATTTGATTTCTTAACTTTAACATGTTAGACCGGGATTACAAGTCTTTCTACACACCACCAGGCCACCAGGTAGTGTTAAACAAGTGTTAATTTTCATCAAATATCTGCCCAGCCGTTTAGGAGGAAGTTGCGCTTACAATGCACACCGGTAGATAAGCCGATTGACAGACAGATCTATATCTGTATATACACATCAGAACTTTGTTTGCGGAGGTATAACTTGCCTTTTAATGATACAAAATGAAATTAGTTCGAACTTCAAAAATGCAAGATTGTTGAAGGAAATAGGTTAAGGGTAATTCATGGATATTCAAAGTGTATGACATACGTTTCCTGTAGATATGAGTGAAATTCTAACAATGAGTACATAGTTTTGTGTTCAAAACATGGTTGCATTTTGATTTTAATGATAATTTTAATTTACGAACTCAAGGTAAACATGCTCCTCGTTCACAGACTGAGATCTATTAATAACAACAACTGCAGAAGTGCAAGTTAAAATTTGTTGATATAGAAACTATTTTTATTTATTTCTTTGTTTGTGTTATTGCAAATGCGTGCTTTGTTGTTTAACATTTACCACCTCGGTTGTCTTGTGGTAGCGTGCTGAGATTTTTGGGCAATAGATTGTTGGTTCGATCACCGACCACGTGACCTGTCCTCAAATTCACCTAATATTAGCCCCTTGACGTTACAAAGGAAGCAGCAGATACTAAGGGGACATTGAAAACTCAAAAGTCGAAGGAAAACACGAAAGATGATAAAAATACAAACAACAATGGATTTATTATTTTCTTATAGAGAAAATTGAAGTCATCCTTCGAAAATTACCATTACTCATATAGCTTAAGTATTTACAAATCTCAAGCTCTCAAATTTATAAAGTTTTATTTTCAATTAAGGACGTTATCATGATTTGTTTGACAATTATTGGATATCTTTTCACAGCCGAAATAGATATGTTGCATTGTCGTAGCCTCGTGTAAAATCCCGTTCTTATTTCTACAATGATGACATCAGCGAATGACACTTTTAGAAAATGATATGAGCAATACTACGGATGCTACTAGCATTGAAGGGACATCTAACCAATTGAAAGCAACTTATTCTATTGTTATGATATTGTAACTATCATATTTATTTAGTTGGCCTAATTTGTTTTGTGTGGCCTATTATATACATTGTGTACAAAATTATACACATTGTGTTACAACTATGCAGTTTAGAATTCACTGGAACAATCACTGATACTCATGGAATGATTAGAACTTTCTATTTCACTTACATAACGTTTCCAGAATGATCATAACAAAAGATGCGTAATTTAAATTTCTAGCGTTGTCTAGAAAAAAGTAAAATCACAAAAATACTGAACTCCGAGGAAAATTCAAAAAGGAAAGTCGTCAATCAAATGGCAAAATCAAAAGTTCAAACACATCAAACGAATGGATAACAACTGTCATATTCCTGACTTGGTACAGGCATTTTCTTATGTAGAAAATGGTGGATTGAACCTGGTTTTATGGCTAGCCAAACCTCTCACTTGTATGACAGTCGTATCAAATTCCATTATATTGACAACGATGCGTGAACAAAACAAACAGACACAATTGGTAAAAATGTCAAAAATAGGGTTACAGCAGTCAACATTGTGTTATCATCTTAATTACTATAAAAACAAACAAATGTTACGAAGAAGCACAAACAGGGGCATACATCAAATTTAACATCCTCATTATGCTTATATCATACGATTTTATTTATCTATGTTAAATCCACCTATAAAGGATGGACGGTTTTAAGTACTGGCGTAAAATCGCGCGTTTGAAATTCGCACAGGTAGACGTAAAATAATTTTGTCGTTCAAGGTATAAAGAGATACATAAATACAGAGTCACGTAAAATGGATAGCACAAAAACAGACTTAGCAGTAAAAGTAATATTAATAAATAAAATAATAGTGTGGTTAAAATTATGACGGGATATATAAGTCAGAGTCACGTCAAATGTATATCACAAAAAACAGACTAAACAGTAAAAGTGATATTAATGAATAAAATAATTTTGTCGTTCAAAGTATGACAGAATATATACGCACAGAGTCACGTAAAATGGATATCACACAAAACAGACTTAACAGTAAAAGTAATATTAATAAATAAACTAATAGTGTGGTTCAAATTATGACGGGATACATAAGTACAGAGTCATGTCAAATGTATATCACAAAAAACAGACTTAACAGTAAAAGTAATATTAAAAAATGAAATAATTTTGTCGTTAAAGGTATGACGGGATAGAAGTTTCCGTTTGAGTATATATATATAAGTATGCAGACCTGATAGACATAGACAGACTTAGATATAGATGGACTTAGACATCGATAGACATCAACATTCTCAGCAGTTGGATTGACACTTTTATTTACAAACTACATCATACTAGATTGTGACCAATTGGATATAATATTCTGTGGATTCCGAAAAGATTTCGGATAAAGAAAAGATAAAAGATTGGACATATATTTTGTTTTTGTGTTGCTCTCTCTCTAGTTTTTCTATAATGTACTGTGGACTGTTGTTTGTCTTTTCGACGTTTCTTTTGTCAATGGTGTTGTTATTTTTGCCTCGACTCTGTTTTGATTTCATCATTGGTATCTTCTCCCTCTTTTAATATATGCGCCACATTCTATTGCAAAGTAGCATAACAATTCTTAACAGGGTTGCTTTAACCGGAATTGTATTTGACAATCTGATGTTCAGGACGTTGGAACTTCAAATTAATCGGTTTTAAATAAATCAAGCGTCACTGATGTGTCTTTTGTAGACGAAACGCGTGTCTGGCGTACACATTTTAACCCTAGAATCTATGATGAAAGTATCTCATTTGGTTTCAGAAATGAAAAAAATTGTTTATCCTCTTCAAAATCAGTGATAAAGGAAATATATATTAGCATCCATGTTCAAATAGGATTTTATACTGATGAAGTGTGATCAAAGTCTTTTCCTGCCAATCTAGATTTGAAAGTGTTTTCACAGCAGAATGCAAACGTATGACACTGATTTCAATGTGCAAGCACGACAAATATTGTTTACAACAATGAATCAGTATCTTTAGAAGATGTTAGTTAAAACTCACTGAATATTACCAGTTAAGCAGATTCAAATTCTTTTTAATCGAATTAATGTTTCAATTTAGTAAAATAACACAGATTATTTGGTCTTAAGAATAAGAAATTTACCCTTACCAGAGATTTCATATAAAATGACATTATTCGACATAACCAACCTATCTGAACGCATCTCTGCCTAATGCATTGAGGCATTGACTGCATTAATTATTTGCTCGTTGAATTCACATATTTTGTTGGAATAGATTTTATTAAAAATTTAACCCGATCTGCCTTTAAATCTTTATATATTTTTGTTAATGGTTGGATGATTTTATTGACAACAATCTTTTAAAGGAATATTTAATCCAGTTACTTTTAATCAAATTGTCCGATCATTACTTGGTCATTCCACTCAATCATATATTTAGTTCTTTTCAAATGGATTTTTAAAACAACTAAATCAAAACTTAGTTAGAAAAATATAATAATGTAATCTGAAGTGAGATGATATTCTGATTTTTGTTATGTTTAAATTATATTCAAAGAAGCACGAATATATAAAGGTGTACCCATCCTACTTCTTTAGAATATTTATATAATTTATTTCAAGATACTTTTGTCTGAAGCAGAAATTTAGATCATTGATGCATGTATCTGAAAGGACTTTTCATCTTTCCATAGAATTCTATAAGATATCTATAATCTATGAGGATGCGTCTTCAAGATATAAAATAAAAAGTAAACTTTGACTAAGAAATTTGAAACATTTTGCCTGAGTTAGCTGGACCCTTATTTTTCTCAATAATTTCTTAATTTGTTAAAA